>JAQGAU010003789.1:0-12598 GCA_034698045.1 Paramacrobiotus richtersi
CCGGAAGCCCGGCAGTAGGGAAGCGAAGCGGGTCAAGCGGAGCATGCCGTCTTGCAGGGCCTCGCAGGAGATTTCCAACATCCGTTCCGGTGTACTTTGCGGCTGGCACTGAGAAGTAAAATGAGTCTTTAACATTTTCAGTTTCAGTTGGAAGCCATTCGAGTATCACTTGCTGCACACGTAATTGAGGGAAGACTCGACGCATTCTCACAATTATTAGCGAAATAAAGACAGTAGCGCAGCAGTAATGCGTTATTGTTGTTAATTGCCAGGACTTAGTGAGAAATCTGTTTGCTAGCGCAACGTCCGGTTATTGCACAACAGCGCCGAAAAGTTTAAACATAATTTCTACCCAAATAATTCAGCGTTTTATCCAAACCGCTGGAAACTTACATCATAAATGCACATATGAATCATAATTGTTCTGACACACACAAGCCCGAAAGTATATATTTTCTAATAATTTGAAGACAATTTCGGAATTTTTGCAGCTTCTGTAGAATTTCGAAACATATGTCAAGGCTTAAAGCGGAAAGGAATACCTATCAGAATGTGGATTAAAATGAACAGAAAAGACTTGCATTCGGATTTTGGAATAAAATAGTACGCAAACATCTCTATCAAACAGCACTTACTGGGTTGAAAGTAAGAAGAGACTGTCCAGCTGCTTACCGGTATTTCTCCGTACTCCACGGCCGACACAAGGAACTGCGACCACAACTCAATCTGGTTGCCGTAAGCGCTGTCGATGGCAGCGGAAACAGCTGCTGCCGCGTCCCGCAGTGCACTTTCCCTTTCGTACATAATCTCGCTGTATATTGTAAGGAATGGTGGAAGCTGCGCGGGTTCCGTGCCAGACAAACGGGAACATTTACAATCCGTCTGACGATGACGACCATTTCCAGCGGTCTCTGTGAATTCATAACGCCATTACTGTTTACTGCTAATAAATGTCTGAGCTTGTAAGGAAAAGTAACTTAGTAACTTACCATGATGACGAGCAGTCTTTCTCGTACAACAATCTTCGTTTTCCGAAGTGTCGGAAACTATGTCCACTTCTGACCTTGTGCTAACTTTTTTTCTTTTTCTGAATTTCGTCCTCCCTTTTCGAGTGGTTTTGATTACTGACACAGCTGTAGAAAACACGATACTATACTGACACACGAACCTCCTGAAATTTGGTTCTGAAATTTGAAGATCCGGAAGTTCTTAAATTCGCAACCAACCCTCTGAAGCATCTGATTGGCCAAACCATTCTCAGAACCGTGCCCACTCTCTCAAAATAAAAGAAGCAAGTTTGTTCCTTTTTATTTCAGAAGTCCGCCCACACTCAGTATCAGGCTGTCGGTTAGCTTCCACCAGCCCACTGTACTACAACTTTCCACTTTTTTGTAACTTCGTAGAAGTACTTGTTCTTGTGGTTAATCTCCTACTTAATTTTGGCCTACACTCCGAAGATTCTGCTTTTATTTTCTTAATTCTAAACCACACTTTGCAAAGTGAACTACGAAATCTTTTCGAGGAACTACGAAAAAAACACTAATTTATCATTAGGTATAATACTTTATTTCACCAAACAACCGCTCAGGGTGTTCAGTTCTTCAATCTCTCCCGAGAGGGAAGCTTACTAAGTCTTGGAGGATGGGAGATACTAGTATACGATTCAGATTCCATTAGCGCATCAGCTCCAGTCATTGACACTGCAGATTCCACACCCAAAATGGATTTCGGAATTTCACAACAAGTTTGAGCTTAGGGACTTACAAATTTAAAATTTTCTGAAATTTTAATAACGTCCTGATACAAAGCAGTTTAAAACCTCGGTCTCTGAAAATTTTAGAACCGAATTTCAGGAGGTTTGTGTCTCAGTACTGTAGTAAAGGATGTGTTTATCGAGTGTAGACTACAGCATACACTTAAAAATAACTTTATTGGTTCACAGCATACACTGTACATACAGCTACGAAATAATTTATATATATATTGTTGTATTCGTGCATATGCAGGGGCAAGGTTTCACGAAAATTAATGTAATACAATACATAACGGAAGGCTGCATACGTAGGATGCAAACATCTGCACTGTTGGTAAGTTTCCATAAATCAGCTTGATTATACTTAACAAAACTTAACAGCATAAACCACAGACATCTCTGGGCGCTGACAAACGTGCAAAACGCTACAGTATATATACCGGTATCATGAGGCAGAATGGACACCTGCTCCTGTCCTGCCGGCGAGCGTCCACGGTTTCGCTGCACTTTGGATGTATTCGTTAAAGGTTCTATCAGCGGTTGGGAACATCTTTCATCCATTTCTGCACAACACTTTCCCTTTTTCCACCTCTATATTACCAGCGAGATGCACTGCGTTATAAAACTGCAGTGCGATACTGCTCTTCCTTGCCGTAGCCGGATGCTGTACGAATAAATACAAATAATAAAATAAACTTCAGCTGCATTTTTCAGGTCAGAAATATGTTACGAATACCTATGCAGATATCTGCAGTGTACATGCATGCTGAAAAAAACAGAAAACCCTCGTCATTGCCGGTTACACATTTTCAGTACCAATGCATATGGATCGAAGAGCTGTTTCTTACTTATGCAGGATTACTGTGCTGCAACGTAGATTTCCTTCTTTTGGATTTTCGGACAAAAATTATCGGATAGTACATATTTAGCTATTTATGTACTGTAGAACAACTGCATCGTTTACTCCACATTCTGGATTAATACCTGGAAGCAAGTAATGCTGTTGTACCACTATGTAGTTACTAGCCGCGGCTTCGCTGCAGCATGCAACACACAAACACGGCACATGGCAGCAATACACTAGAAGCGGAACTAGAACGTGCTATAATTCCATCCGCAGCATAAATGCTCCAGCTGGAAATTCACCGCAAGTAAGCACAGAAATGGAGCTGGCCATTCCACTTTTTAATAGTATCTTACCACAACAGTATTTAGATCCCGGTTACTTCTTGACAGTCCATAATAATAATTAAATAAGTAAGGCTGATAAACAACCACCAGCAATAATTCTTTCCACGGTCGTTCTTTTTTTAAAAATTAACGAACCTCATAATATTATTGTGTGGTGTAGCATGAAAAGCAGCAGTTCAGCTCGCTGTTTCTGATTGGTGCAGGTGCAGGATAAAGTGACGTCACGCGTAAAGCCGTTCTCATCAACCGAGTATCAACCGGCTGATGATTTAACCGGTAATCACATACAACCGGAAACGTATGCGTGCACGTTGTCATGCAGGGAAATAAGAGGAAACCAGCAAGTAAGGCTGGATGCCAATAAACCCCGATGCCAATATAAGGTGACAGTTGTTTTGTTCTGCTAGGTGGATGACGAATATGGGATTACTTCACGGAAACAACCAGAACAGTTTACGAGTTACGTTTATTCAAGAGGTATACAAAAGTGAAGCCCCAAATAGCAAAGAACAGAATTGACCTTTTGGTAAAGCAGTTGGAGATCAATTAATCGTTAACAAGTCACGAAAGCATCGATATCTCCTTTACAAATCTTTCATCTTGCTTGTAGGTGTGGTTATCCGCTCTGGGAAATCTCCCATCATCTTGTCCAAAGGATCCGCCTTTCTTGACCCATGTCCGTATTCGTCGTTTAATCAACCACGTCACAACGTGCAGAATGCAGTACAACAGTACGACGCGGTATGCTTTGCGAGAAACACCAACAATTCGTTGAGCTATTCGTTTACCGAGACAGATGCAGGAAACAAAATGTTACCTTCCGTTTGAAGCTGCAGTGAATACGCAGGAGAATATGTGCTTCTGACCTTTCATCATGTGGTGGTGCACTTGCTTTCTGTACGGTAACATCACATAATTTATTCCTTCCACAATGACATCTCTGGCGCACGAAAACGTCTAATCATTTTGAAACGGTAAGTGTTAAAACATCCAGTAAAACATCTGATCTCGTTCATTCACCCGCGTCTTTATACTAGGCATCGCCCAGAGCTGCGGCGGCATTGCCGTTAACGATAACAACAGGAAAACGTTGTTTTAAAAATGATCCAGAGTGGGCACGGTAACGTACGGTCATGATATCAGTTTGGTCATTGCAATATTGGCAAAAATATACTGGAATCAGTTTTTCTAAACACAGCAATGACAGAAACGAAAACTGTCAACGCCTGACACATTAGAAACTGATCGAAAAATGTTGACCTTGGTGAACTAACCCCTGTTCATCGCAAATGGCAAAGACGACATCCGTTTTGTCTTGACAGGAATTATTTTCAGGCAATGCTTTCCTCGCTCTGATCCTCCAATGTCCGCAACGAGCACGCGTACTTTCCCAGTTATGTCGGCGTTGCTGCACATCGTGCAGTGGTGTCCACATCAGCAAGTCTTCCCGTTCCCCGGAAGTTAACGCAAGTTACGTCATAGCGTCCAGTAGACAGCTTGCTTTCGATTCCGCCGTTCCGGATATGCCACATTAAATGGTCCGAGTTGTTTAGGCGATCCACAGATCTGCTCATTTATAGTATTTAGAGTGACGTGTACCTCGCGTACCTATCTGGTCTTTTCTCGCGACCTTTAGGCTGACTGTATGGGCGATATATGGATCGCTGTAGGTTATATCTTCTCAAAACATAATTATGCAGTCCTCGGCTTGTTTAAGAGCCGAGTTCCAAGCCGTGCTAGTGAAAACAGTGAAGATTTCATTTGACTGGACTGCTTGTTTTGGGGATATTGCTGTTTCACATACGATGCGATACGGACGTCTGTCGATATGTAATTCTCCCGAGAGCTGGCACTGTGACTTGCTGTCTCCAAACTGCCTCGCCTGCATTATTAATAACAGAAAATACCTGACGTGTTTACACAAATGGACGAACCCACGAGATACTCATGTCTCTCTTACAGAAACTGTCTCTATCATCGATCGATTTTTTCACCGGCATCTGCAGTTTCATCCAGACGCTCCCCAAAAGTGACGATGAAGGTGCGAACCTGTAAAGCACATAATTCAATAATCGATGCAAAATATAATAAAGATCAAAGACTTGTCCCAGGTGGCACGCGAGAGAACGGTTGTCGAAAGAGTAATTACTACGCATGCATTATCTCAGACGGCAAAACATACAACAAGGCGACATACCCTCCCTAGTCCTGAGAAACAACTTTCTCCAATTTCTCTATAATCAACGCTGTTGCTGCTTCACATGCATCACATCACACACCAAACGTTTAGTACAAGTTTAAAGAAGCAAAAACACAGAACGGACCTGTACTGATTTTTTTTGTCTTAACATGATTTTTCTACAACCGCGCCAGCACATTTGGAAGTAGCTCCAACGCATGATATGTAGATTACATTTGTAAGAATCTGCTAAGAAATCATGCGGGTAATGCTCAGTAATGTTTCCATATCGTGCTAACTGGAACAATATATTTACTTTGTCGGAGTATATTTTTGTTGAGATTATTGCCTAGTTTTGGGCTTAGCCAACTAAAATACGTAAAGCCGCCCACCCGCGACTGACCGGTGGTCAGTCACAAAGTTGGTTGAAAACGCCGAGCTTAAAAAGCAATGAATAAAACCATGAAGCCGTCTCATCGCCTATCTGTAGGTACTATAAGATTGATTATCATCAATATGCTCAAAAAGCTGACTAGGAAATCAGCGTCATCATGGAGATAGGTTCTAATTCGGTGCCGTTTGCATAATTTGATGGTATGACTTTTCGACGGACAACGGGGCTGAGTGATTTGTTGATTTTACGGGCACAGTAATATTGCGCCCTGCAGCACTGAAACGAACACAAATCGCATCGGTTTCCAGCATTGTATTGTCACGTTCCAACGTGTACACCGTTCGAGCGGAATTTTCCGCACTGTCTCACTTATAGACGAGCTACCTGACTTAGTTTACAAACGGACGAATCAGCGCGATGGCTTTGTATCGGTTATAGCAATGTTTTCTCTGCAACGTATTCTGCGGGTTTCTTCAGAAATGATTCTCGGCGAATAACACGCACTCCACGAAGTACTTAACCTGTAAAGGTGCGGTATTTCCACGGTGCAATTTTTCAAGTTCCTGCTCACCCTAAGGCAGTCATGATGTATTAGATTTTGAAAAATATCCGGAATTCATAGTTACATCCGGACTTCCTGACTCAAGAGAAACCCTGTGCCATCCCTTGCTAACTGGAATAAGTTTTTCATCTGAGCTGATCCTTTTATTGTGAGCGCTGTATGAATTTCGTGAATACACAAACATTGAAAAAGTCTGGAATATGACGATCAGTTTATAAGTCTGCCATTACTTCTGTCATATTCCGGTGTGGCTTTGTACCTTGCATTCTCGATTTATTTTGCCGATCAGCCACAAAATTCGATAATTTCCGGTTTACTGTTAAGTTAAACCTCCCCGGTCTTACCGGTATTCCCAGCAAAGTCAGCAATCTAGTTCTTCGCAGCCTGGAGTGGTGCAGCGAGCCTGTATATCTTGGCGGGTGGATATATCATTGTGACCCCAAATATTTCTACCATTCAACTCCAGCTTTATCGCAGCTCACTCGTTAATTTATCTGGCAAATTACCGCACTTGCTTGACTTTTAAGCGCACTGCTGGTGACCTCAAGGTATGTATTTGCGGGACGACCCTTTTTCTGCATGAGATCCGGACGCTTTTGTTGAGTTTATGTCTAACAGCAAGCACAGTTCGCTACGCTGCGACCGATATTGGGACCTCGTTAGCGCGCGCCGCACACGACGCTGCGCGCTTTGACGAGGTCCCAGTATGGCTGCAGAACGCCGCAACAGCGGTGGATCTCCCCTCCGAATTAACTTACGGAGGCCCAACTGCGTTTGCGCTTGGAAATGTGCTCATTCGGCAAAAGGTCAAAAACAAGGTCGACACAGTGCATGGTGATTATACAACAGTTCTCTCCGGCCGTGCCACGGACACGGCGAGCAACGAGAATATTTCCTTGGATACTCTAACGGGTAGCTCATTTTCTTGATCCTCTGCTGAAAAGCTCCATTACCCCGGCTTCCGAAATGTGCTCGACACCGTTTTGAAACTGTGCCTTTGTAGGCACACCACACTGCTACTATGTTGGACAGGAAACGGAAATTAATTGTCTGTATAATAAGAAAATAATCACGAATTATAAGCATAGAGTAGTAATTATATAATTAGGAGACTGCGCGTGCACTGCATGGCTTTGGAGATATCTGGCTCGGAAACTTCGGTCAAGGTTTATGCGTGTGAATGTATTATTTACGTGTCACTATACCGTCAAGAAACCGGTGAGTAATACACGAAACCATCAGTGATCTGTAGTCTGTGCATCATTACATCATTACGACACCTGTAGCCAAGCGCAGTTGATGGCCATTTCGACCAAGGAGTTTGGAGATCGGTTGCATGCCTTCTCGGCGCCGAGCTCCCTAGGAAACCCTGCTGAACGATTCCGCCGTACAGATGGCGGAGGACCTTCGGCTCAGTGTTCCAGTCATCCAGGCTGGTGGGAACACTGCGTGCCCGTGTATATATCGGGCGACAGAACAGACGACCGAGGATACTATATCAACCCTTTGAGCTGCAATACAGGTGCGTGTGAAGAGAAAGCCCAAGCCACATTAAACAGCACTGTCAAGCGTACATTGGATGCTGCCCATGATACGCAGCAAACTGGAACCTCCGAGCACATCCCCAACCGACGGACAACGTCCGGGCGCTGTCACGCTGGCGTCGATCCTGAGAGCCAGGGCAAGATGTCAAGATGGGATATCCGAACCGCAGAAGCACAATTGCTTAGATTTATCTCCCGGCAACATCCACGGAAGTTGGTGTATTTGTACTGGCGGAGCAGGCAAAGGTCACCAAATATCCAGGCATCACCGGTGAATACCTGTCCTAGGTCTGTTGGTATGATGCCTAAATAAGCCAGGCAGATTCGCCAAGAAACGGAAAAAAAGCAAGCCAGAGATATACTATATTGCACAAGTATCAGCGAATTAGTGTAATTAGCAAATTACCAGAAGTATATACTGATTTAGTGTCGGAGGAGCAGTAGCGAGCTGCAGCGGGCAAACGCATCGGCTGTTCTGACTTCTGGGAGCGCCACCATCGTTCAAATTGGACGAGAAATTCTCCGTACTGTAATTAGGGAGAAATGTGTGATGCGAAAACGGCGTGCTGTTTCCTGTTCTTTCTTTTGTGAAAAATTCCATATTGTACTGTCTCAACCTGAAAAATATAAAATTCCACTAAAACCATAATTCGAATTTTGAAAACGCTACATATAGTACGTACGTAGCGGTAGCATGACACGGACGTCTACGCACGTACAGGAAAACGACAATGCGTTTCATCCACAGGCAAGAAAAAATCATCCTGCAAATTTTCTTAAATTATCCATATTAATATAATTTCTACTCCAAAAGCCGCTTCCGTGCATTTTTATAATTATTTTTCTCATTACGGTACAAGTGTGCGTAGTAACCACATGAACAACGTGACGTATAAAATTGGTATAAATGTAGATTGTCTGGTGCACGACGTACTGGTTATCACACGTTTGTTCAACGCGCTGTCTACCGTACTGAACGTAAGCGCTTTCATCTCCGATCAGCTGACGTCATCTTGACATAAATCTGAACGAATCCCCGTCTAGACCACTGAATTTTCCATATTAAAGCGCAGAATTCCGTGGCAAAGCAGACGCCGTGAACGTTGCAAAATCGTTTTCATGCCACATCTCAGCTGAATTCATATGGATCATTTGTATTGTTTTATTATTTAGATGTACGCCAGTTATCTCTGACTAGCCATGCATCGTTGGAAAGCTTTCTTTAAGCGTCTTTCTGCTTGTTTCGGATACCGAAGCGCTGTCCAAGCTGTGTAGCATCGACGATGGAAGATACGGAAGATTCTACAGCTGGATTCCATTTTGACAACTCGTGGTCGCAGCTACCCAGTTCCCTTCTCTCCCAACCTTCTGGTATCGGTAATCTTTTGACTTACCTTCCGTGTTTCGTAAATGTTACTAACGGGCTGCGTGGTCGACAGTGATACGCTTCGCGTCTTCCCGGACGGAGCCGTACACGGAGGCGGCCGCTGATGCGTCAGGGCGACAGCGTCTGCAACGTGAGTCGACGACATGGCTCACCCCATGGCGGGAGCCCGTAGGCTTGTCATTTGACGCTGGCAATGACGTTGTAATATTCCCGCAGCCGCGCTGCGCTCCTTCAACAGCACCAGCACGAGCTCCTCCACCTCCTCCCTGGCCCTGAGTCCGCCTGCCTTGGGAGAGGGGCATTTCGCAGCAGCGTTGAGCTCCCCCGATAGTGGAGTCGGCTCGGCGGTCGTCCGTCGTCTTCGTGGTCAGTTACTCATGTTCGCACTTTTCTCTGGAGCTGATTAATATTGTTGCAGATGCTTCCTCCCTCGAATCATTCGGTCATTCCACCGCCTTCGCGGATTTTATGGTCAACAGCGAGGGCCTTCCGCCGTATTACGACCGCTACTGGGACCTCGTCAAAGCGCGCAGTACGATGCTGCAGACGGCCGCTGCGGCAGTGCGGGTGGCCTACGAAGCTGCCTACGCTGACCAGATCGTTCTGTGGTCCGAGTTTATGCTGGCGGCTGTCAAAAATGGCCAGATACCAGTAAATACCTCAAAATAACCGAAATAAATCAATAGCAAGATGACAAAATGAATAATCAGATACTTGGTAAAAATAAGATATTAAAATGAAAACCAATTAAACCGAAAAAAGCAAATATATGTAAAATAAATATGTATAAGTATGGAAATAACTATAAAGAGGCAGTAGATACTATAAAAACCTAGAAAAATGTAGCAGTAAATAAGAACAATTCATAAATATTAATAAATATTAACACAGTCGACTTATGAAAAATATTGAGAGGTTTGTGCTTTATAGTACCATCCTATGGCGACATTAACGCGAATGATGCAGCTGCACCGACAGACGATCCAGGACGATGTAATGCGCTTTGCCAAGTTTGCCAGCATGTTGCCTGGATTTTCGGATCTGGACGAAGCGGATCAGGCGGTTCTGTTATCCGAGAAGTACCTTCTCAGCTGGTTGGTGCGTGCTCAAGTGGGCACACGTATTTGCTATAGCCTGGTTTCCTTCTTTTGCAATTTAAATTATTTAATATATATTTGTATATTTTTTTCGTCTTGTTTTATTTAATGTCGCTCGTTGAAGGGATTATTTTTGTTCAGAATATAATAATGGTTTATTTTTTTCTGCAGCTCCATCATGCCAAGTTCATATATCGAGGGGAGTTTTATTATTTTATGGCCGGTCCGGATAACGTGCACAACTGCCGCTACTGGTTGGAACAGTTCGTTGGTGTGGATGCGGATTTTTTCCGCTTCATCCATCTGTTCGCTGCATCATTCAACGATATTGGGCTAACCCTGCATGAAACATACCTTCTACTGGCCGCCGCGACTTTTGCACCAGGTATCGACGGACAAATTTCTATAAATGCCTGTAATCGACATTATATTGATTGTCCTTGAAAATACTAATAAGAATCTGTATTTAACATTTACAAACAAAAGAACGAAGAATCATAATTTTAAAAAGCGACAGATAAAATAAATAAATAACAAAAAAACGAGTATTTATAGAAATGAATATTAAGCTTTAAAATAATGAAATAAGTATTACCAGAAATGACTAAATAAGTGAAGAAATAAGCTAGTATTTGCGGTTAATCGTTGCACACAAATGACACTTTTCTGATTGTACAGATTGCACGGATGCCCGGGATAAGCACCTCCTGGGCCACCTGCACGCCTTCTACCTGGACGCCTTGTTCTACCTGCTGGGCGCGCGCCTGACCACCGCTGAGCACGCCCATGTCTCCTACAAGCTGGAGAAGCTGATGAAGCAGTTTCCGGTCATCAACATGATCTCCGTCAAGTTCGTCAACAGTCTCGTGCTGCGCAAGACCCCGATGCGGCCGTCCATCTCCTTTCGCCAGTCATTATGCCTGTGAAAGCGGTCAACACGTTTCGTGTCATGTGTTGCTCAAGTTGTGAGTTTCCGCTGCGAACTGGCCACGATTAACGGATTCTTGGTGAGCCACGTTAAACCCGATAAATGCCGAACATTCCACTATTATCATTTTGCAGGAGCAGAAAGCCTTTATGGGACTTCCGGTCTGCTCTAATCAAGCAAGTAGCATATTTACGACAGATCTGAGCATGAACCGAAACGTGCTTATGGCATGGAGGCGACGAAGAAGGATTCGTGAATTAAACTTTTGCGCGTGTTCGTGTCCAGTGTGCAGTTGCGAAGAATGTTGGTCGTGTATGGCAGCAGGATGACCGTTACATTGCTTTCTCATTTACTTGTGCTAATGGCCCGGTTGCCACTTGTTTTGCTTGTTTTAACGTGTTTTACGAGTTGATATGAGCCAGGAACACCGGATTACGGAATTAACGGTAAATAAATGAACAACCAGAGGTGTGCTGGTGCTTCGTGGTGAACGTTAACTCCTTCGGCTTGTTGTGGTAGCGGTTGACAATGTCGCAGCTACGTGCCGGTGTACGTTCAATCTGCTTCCGGTCGGCCACCTGTGTATAGTTTTCTGTCAGTAGTTCGGCCAAAAGAACCATTCAATGTCCTGTACGTGTGTTGTGCATGTGAATCGTGACCAGATTGATAACACCTTTACTTTGATGGTTGTTCTGCTCATTTGTCAGCAACAAACTAAACTAACGGTCACTTCATAAAGTGTATGTAATCTTCACAATCCATACTGCCAAGCGTTTTTACGGGATACGTGACTGGCGATGGTACAGTACAACAATGATCAGATTTTTTACGATCGATGCAAGGCAAATGTACAAGTACCTTTGAAAGTACATTTGCCTTGATCGAGGTACAGTCTGTTTTGATATTTAATACTGTACGTATACGAGTACCGGTATACGGTTCGCGTCAGCTGGTGAAAACAGGTTTCGCTATCAGCAGTGCAAATCGTTTCTCGTGCCAAAACGATGATTAAATCGCCATTAAATTTTGTACGTTTCTTTTTACCATATCGATGTGGAGGGCGATTTGCGAGATTGATATCAATTAACTGATGCGAAAGATAGTGGTACAGTACCAAAATAATTAGAAGAGTAGTCCTAATTGTACGGTGGGTTGTTTTTTTGGTTCCATGTACAGTATTTACCGTATACGAACGTGCTGACCGAATTATACATCACAAAATAGCGTGTGAACGAATAGTCACATGCACAGTTAATATTTTACTTAATATTATGATGGCTGTGTGTTTCTTATCAGTAAAACCGATGTAATGGTATCGGTAAAACCAATGTTATGGGCGCGGCTCAAAAAAGTATTAATTCGGGTCGTAAAAATATGATGAACTCGTACGTAATCAAATCGTTTTTGATACTGGCCACTGGACTGGCACTCGTACGCCGTTATGGCCGCTGTACGAGCACGGCTCAGCACGCACGCACTGATCAGTGCCTGGAGTGCAGTGGTCGTACTGCGTGGACAGCTGCTGGCAGTGCAGTTTGTTGTACGATCAGCTGGCACAACGCT
>JAQGAU010003790.1:0-12597 GCA_034698045.1 Paramacrobiotus richtersi
GAGGCGTTTGAATCCGCATACTAATGATCGGAGGAGGCGGGGTTTGCTTATAGCGCACGTGAAGCAGGCCGGGTGCACGAATGAGCAGAGCGATGGGCATTCCATTACACATCCAGGTGACTGCCAGTAGTAAAGCAAAGCAAGAATAGTCTGGTGATCACATTCCTGCTGCATTCCTGATCTTCATCAAATTCAATCATTCATCAAATTCAATTATTGAATTTGAAACCGCAGTTGTTAGTGACGTACTTAATTTCTTTGACGAGACCAGGACAATGAGTACGGGATACCTGAGGAATTTGCGAAAACGCAACACGCGGCATTCGGGGGTTTCCCAAAAAGGTAAGGATGCTTGCAAAGTGCAAACTGAGTACAACGCGTCTGTCAGAAACGTGTGTCCGCTTGCTGTCATTTCCGGTCCGCCAGCTCACCAAGGCGGTTGCTTCGCACACTGGGGAGTAACGTAAGTAACTGCAGGCTACACGTATGTGAACAACAGCTGCATTGATGAATGAGCCATGTCGCTGCAATGGTGAACAGTTTGAGTTATTAATAATTTTGGACTTGATTTATTTTTGAATTTATAACTTAACTTCTTAAACCGATCATTTTTTTGTGACTTTCTTCCCACTCACTCTACCGATCTCTGCTGTCAGTTCAACGCTGGGAATCATGTCGGATTCCGAAACACCAGACGACAGTCACAAACAGGCAAGTCCACAATATTTATCAGTAATTAGTCGTTTTAAGTTTTTGCCGATTTTGTCAATTTTTGTGTGTTTTTTTGTGCGTTTAATATTGTAAAATCTACAGTACGAGTACGCTAGTGTTTAGGAAAAACTAAAAATTTCACATGTGATTAGAAACGGCCGAAAAGCGGTGAATCATCGTGTTGCGTTCCACTATGCCCCCATTACGGTACGAGACCTGGCTCCGAAGGAATCACATTCCATCGACTCCCAAAAACCACCGATCCCCGCTGTTCACTATGGAGCGTATCCGACGTCCGTCAAACTGGAAGCCCCAGATATCAACGTCTGTCTGCAGCACCCACTTCCGCCCTGCGGACTTTGCCAAAGCCACCAAACGAGGCAAACCCGCCAAAATGAAGAAACTAACGAAAACTGCCGTTCCCTCACAGTTCCAATGTTTTCGCACTGGCCAACCCGCCGACTGTCCACCTCCCGGTATTACACTGTCCAACGGTACGTCTAAACACCGGAGCGCTCTTCAATGTGCACCGCCATCTCCCAGACCAACAGGAGTCGAAATTGCTGTCCAGACTGATATTCAGATCGCGGATGTTGATAGAATGCAAGCGCAGATTGTTGAACTCTCTGTGCAACTCTACCGAGCACAGGGTGACGTAATTCTGAAGGAAAGGGAGATCCAGAGCCTGAAGAGGGATTTGGAGTCCCGTCGCAATGCGGAAAGCAACACTTTCTGCATTCTTATACCTCTACCGTCTTGAGTAAACCAAGCAAACTAATACATTTTTTTGTGATATCTTTGATTGTTCTGCCAATGTTCGTGTGCTAAATAATATTGGCATTTTTCTCAGCTTTTCTTTTCCTCATGTTTCTCCGATAAACAAGGCCAAATTTGATGCCTTCTGGTGTAAACACTCTGTATAAATTCAGACGAGTACTGTAACAAAATTATTGGAGAAGTTGAAATGAATTCTGCAAAAACAATTACATGCGAAGAATTTATTGGTTTCGTACACTTCATCGTGCATGTGTAGATTTCAAAGCAACAACAACCACCAAGCCACTACTTCATAAATATCCGCAGAGCGCAACAACACAATCCCAATACGGACAAACATCCCACGCAGCCCAAAAAATCACACCAAGATAACGTCAAATATTAAACTCGACACAACCTTCCCACTACAAATACATGGGGTCACAAGAGAGCGGTTTTATACGCTTAACAAGAACAGCACCGTCTACTCCTTGAGTTCGGGCGCCAGGATGACGCGCATCGTGTTGGTGAAGCCCGAGCCCTGGTGCCAACCGGTGACAATGACCACGGGATCGCCGGCTCGGATCACCTTGCGCTTGAAGCCCACCCGCATCCCGGCGTTGATCCGGGCGTCCACATCCTGCGACCAGTCGGGAATGCGGTCCGCTGAAAGAACAACATCACCTGTAGAACACGGCATTTGCAATCTACGTGCTTCGGGTTTGTACTAACGATATTATACTACAAGATTTAAATCTAACGGAAGATATCACACACTGAACATTTTTGTTTTGGTTTCAGAATCTATTCTGAATGGATTTTTAATGGAAACCGGTTTAATTTTTATACCAAACGATTTCATTCCGACAGGTTTAGTCAGCATCTCGACTTTTAATTTAATTTTTTTATTTTAAGATTTTTAATGAAAACCGGTTTAATTTTCATACCAACGATTTCATTCCGACAGGCTCAGTCAGCATCTCGATTTGCAAATTCTGGTAGAATTTTCTGCTACTGATGAGCAGGATAATTTGAGTTTTGACTGTACCGATATTCGTGAAAAATTCCTTTATATTTCGGACATTATCGCTAGTACTGTAGTACATAAGTGCACGTTGCAAGCGCTAACAATATTTACAACTCTTTCGATAAACGGAACACAGTCTGATATGCCAACAAGTTATTTATCGTTCATTATAACAAGCTGGATGATAATCATACAGTTTTATTACTCATCATCACGCTATAATTTTCGGCACTTACTTTTGTAGTGCAGAGGGAAGATGCCACGGTATAGATGCAAATATCGAGCCACTCCTTCAAAACGGCTAATGGCAATAATGGGGCAGCGGGGTCGGTACGCGGCGATACAAGCAGCGGAACTGCAATAACACAACGATTCTCATAGTATGAAAAGATACAGTTAAAATACAGAAACAATGAACAGAACAGGAAAACCATGCGCGAACGACGATCTAAATATAACTTCCGGTTTTACCGCTGTGTTATACTAAACAGCTAACTAAGTATAAAACAAATTTTAAAAATTAAACATTTGTATATTTCAGTAACATCGTGTCAGAAATCAGCAAGAGGCAAAACATCAGCCGAGCATGATTAATGCCACTGCACTACAATAACTCATACTGAAGCGATCCGAAACACGCAAGTTCCTCATTCACTTCCGCATAAATCACATAGTCCGTTCTGCCCTCTCGTGGAATTATTACTGTTATTACTGGGTTACGATGTGCTTCCACTGGGTAATACCGACATGCTAAAGAGATCGCATTCGGTGACCAAGTGGAAGTCTCTACACGGATTCTCTCAGCACGGTTTGACCGAAGAAATTGATACACAATCTATCGGCTTCGAACGTGCTTCCGTAAAAAAAATTAAGAAACAATGGACAATTCCGATTAAATGTCATAAACACTATGTAAAAGAAGCCCAGATACAAATACTACAACAACAAGTCATAAAAATAGTATTAAAAGATACCAAAAAATTACTAAAATAATTTTCAAAAAACTGACAGGGAAATGGACTTACGCTCCCGATGTGGTGAGTGTAATGATGGCTGTCGCACCGCAGCGCATCGAGGCCTCCACAGCGGCCACCGCGGTGGTAACGGTAATCGACGCCGGCACGGCCAATGTGCGTCGAATCTCCTCGAAGAATCGACCGTGGAAGATGGCTGACTCTGCTTCCAAACTGATCTGTGAATTTTCGAACAAAGCGGATTACGTTGTAAACTTCAGTAGATTCAAAAGACCAATACGTCTACTTACAGACACTGATAAATAAACTAGTTAGCAACATTAATACATATCAAATAAAGATTTTACACTAAAGGGCAGCAATTTACGATGATGCGCAGTGAGATCAAGTTAATCAAATAAACCATTCAGCGCTGACTGGTTATCAAGTCACAGTGGTTACGCACCTGATGCGGCATACTAATATGAGAGAAACGTAGATAAAGGGCTAGCATTTGTTAAGAAATCGTTCGTTTTCCGATTTGTGATTAGCAACTCCGACTTGACCGTAAACATTACGACATTTCGTTCACCTTAATTTTTCCTCTTAAAAATACTGAAAATGTGACACGTAAAACTCAAGTATCCAGCCTTAGCCGGTAACTGCCACATCGTGATAAGTTCAACAATGCGCTGTTCCTTACCGAATGCATCATTTTGACTGCCTCAATGGGATAGGCGCCTTTGGCAGTTTCTCCCGAAAGCATGACGCAGTCCGCTCCATCCAGCACAGCATTAGCGACGTCGCTGACTTCCGCACGAGTCGGTCGGGGTTTATCAACCATACTCTCCAACATCTGCGAATGAGGACACCGTGATCACTGTACTGCGGATCGAAGTGACTATAGCGAGATCAATCGTAGAACAGGGGCGCATTTCATTTGGCGACGTTCAAGCAACAGAAAAGACCCAATTAAAATATTCTCAATTGTACACCATCTCGTTTACTTTTTTTGTGTTACACGATACCTGCGTATGAAATTCCCAAACCATGTTTTTTAGTTATAAAAACGGAGAAAACGTGCACAACAACAAGAGAAAAAAAAACAGAAATCAGAGTTGCAGCAGTAATACAGAATAAATTACAAAAGTGAGAATTAAACTCCAAATCCAGTGAAGAAACTTAACCGCCAAGATAGTAAAAGTAAATAAAGAGTAAAATACCCAAACTTGCGAAGGGAGGAAAACGAATTTGGGTAAGAAAGCATATGCAATGTGTTAGATCTACAAAACCTATAGCTCACCTGCGTGGCGCAAATGATGGGTTTTCCCACTTTGTTACCCCGGCCGATCATCATTTTCTGCGCCAGAAACACCTTTTCCGGTGGGATCTCAATACCCATATCACCACGGGCCACCATCAGTCCGTCACTTTCTGCCAAGATTTCATCCAAACTAAAAACGACAATTACGGTATGTCCTATTTAATCAAGTGGCACAGCGGACAATCTACGCTAAGATTCTTACTTGACTAATCCTTGATGGTTCTCAATTTTGGAGATGATTTTGAGATGTTTCCCGTCTTCGCCAAGGATCTTGCGGATCTCCCGTAAACCTTCTGCATCGCGGATGAAAGATGCGAAAATCATATCCAACTATTCGAAAAAAAGCAACACATGAACTGGGATAAACGAAATACAAATCAATATTCAAGCGGAGCTATTAATCTGGAAACTGCGTTACTGTTAGTTTAAGGGGAATTCCCGGTCATTAAGGCCACCGCACTACGACTCAACCACAAGCAGAACTGCCGTCCAAACAACCCAACCAACCTGCACGTTAAACGAGAAGTACTGTAACCATCTTTCGATACTGACGAGATGCGAAACTGCTTTTAATGGGCAAATGTTTAATACCTACATTCTCCTCAAATAAAAAAATCAAGAGAAACGAAAAAAAAACGCTGCCGGAAATATTAACAATTTCCGTGAAATGCGCAAAAACCTTTTTGCATAACAGTTAAGCTCAAATAGCGGATTAAAGATTCCCAAAAACATAACTTTTATGCAAAATCTGCAACTTGCGCAGTACAGTACGTACCCCCATTTCCACAGCGAATCGAATATCCAGCTTATCGCGCTCCGAAACAGCCGGCAAGTCCACGGGAGTTCCCGGCAGATTAACGCCTTTATGACTACCCAGCTTGCCTCCATTCTCCGTGTGACAGTAAATATTGGTTCCCTCTACAAAAACAAACAAGTTTTTGAATCACCCAATCTAGCAGGTCATTTCTGTTCAATGGATTAGTGACTCGACCTTGCGGCACTTGTTTAAAGCCACTGCACTACGTCATCACTCAATCCTTATCAAGTACGTATTTCAGGTAGCGTTAAATCTGGTTGGAATTTTTAGTGTAGCTCTCTAACATACAACCTTATGTATTATAAAGAAGTGCAAAAAATGTGGCAATTGAAAGAAATCTAGCAGATCAGTTCTTTTCAGAGATCACTGAGACTCGTACGTAGTCGCCTTTGGGAACTTAAAGCCACTGCACTACCTTATCAGACATTTTTAACTCTGCGTTATTTCTGGTTGTTGCTCGAAAAAACCGCAACAGCCGCCCACCTGTAAGCTTTGCAATCAATTCTACATAAATTCCGACATCACAAAACCACGAAAAACTACATTTCTACGATTCTAAAATGACTTTACACATTTCAGTCAAAAGTTACAATAATTAAAGAACTTCCTGCCATGGCCGGTTTTCACCACCGTCAAAAAACATTCGCTGAATTTCATATAACAGTGCAATGCGGAATTTGAACGCGGAATTGCAATGCGGAATTTGAACGCGAAATTTTCTGTCGTATCACATACCAATTTTCTCCACGGTCAAACACAGCAGGCCATCATCGATGAAAATCCGACTGCCCTCTTTCAGCACTTTCACAAGGTTCTTGTAATCCACATAGATCAATTCGCTGGTGCAGTTGGATTTCTGAGCATCATCCACGGTCAGGACGACTTTCTGTCCGGTTTTCAACACCACATCCTTGTTGGCATCTCCGGCGAGAATTCCCGTACGGATTTCCGGTCCTTTGGTATCCAGAGCAATGGCCACCGTGGCGTAGTCCAAGCTGACGGCCTCTTTGGCTTGGCGGACTAGTTTGATTGATTCTGCGTGATACTACGAAAGCAATAGGCTGATACCTTCGGAAAATAACAGACGTTTTAGATTTATAGTTTTCAGAATGTTTTAACCTGTTTACGAAAATATTGACTTATTTTTGCAAACAGCAATGTGGATTTCACTGAATTTTGTATAATATAATATGCAAAGTTCAATGAATATAACATTTGATTTAAATACCTTATAAACAATGAAAGAAAATCAAAATAAATAATAACACAATAAAAACTTTCAAAATAAATCAATAATGCGCTGCAAGAAATTGCCCAGTCAGAGAAACAAAACCTTTAAAGAATTAGCAACTACAGTACCTCGTGTGTTCCGTGGGAGAAGTTCAAGCGAGCGATATTCATTCCAGCCACAATCATCTCTTTGAGAGCCTCGACGGTGCGACATGCTGGACCTGAAAGAAAACCTCCATGTAAACTTTCGGCTTTCAACCATTTTTCTAAACACTCATTTCAAATAAATCGAAACATTCTCAAAGAATTCGATGCAATAAGTAACTAAAAGACTTCCAATAATCCAAAATTATTTCATACATAAATAACGAGAAAAAGTTCTAGTAGGAAACAATCTGAGTAATCCAGCAATCAAAAAAATAAACAAAACAAGTTTCATTTTGGACTAAAATGCAAAATAAATGATGATTTATCATTTACAAATCCAACATACCTAATGTGCACACGATGCCTGTCATCCGATGGACTAATGGCTTCTTGTCGATATCCAGGCTGCACAAGTGCTCCAAGTTGGAAGTGATGTCCGCTTCGCCTTTCTCCATCTGTGAAGCAGAAAATACACATTATTCTCTTCACAATCTACGGTCGTCGGTGGCACAAGTTAGCGCAGAATCATCAGCTCAACTTGACGTAAAAGTTTAAAACTGTAAACGTCTCCGTTTACCGTTTTACTAAGCTGCAGTGCCAGATCGGTTGATTTATTTTCTTTCGTGAACAACAGCAAGTTGAAAATTTAACATAAATTTGCTGTTAAAATATGAAATTTTCCTTACAAAGTCCAGCTGAACCGAAAACAAAAAATGCAGTCCACGAATGGAACAGAAGCGGATTGTGGAGCAGAGACTATTGTTGTTCGACTTACCGTGAATATTTTGTCGGTAAATAAAACCCAACGGAGCAAAGTACTACACAAAGGAAAGAAACTGGAAACGGGATAGAAAGTTGATCTTCGCGATTTCTTGTAGCCTCCCTCAGCGCTCCGGAATGCAAATGCGCAGTTCCCGAAATAAATCCAGTGTTTAATGACTGAACCAATGGTAGGGCACAGTAGGTGTGGCCATCACCGGATTTCCGGAACCGGAAGCACCTTGACTTCACGGTCGGAACCGACCGTCTAGCTGGGCATGCTGGAGCCGCACGTTAAAGTGTGAGCATAATATCAGCATATCAAACTTTTTTACGAAATTATACACAAATCTTCCCCAGAATTTGGTTTTTTTGACGGCTTTTTTTAATACAGCATCTGCCGTAACACAATTTGTTTACAAGAATTCCGAGCTCGGAACCGATGGTCGGTTTGGCGCCAAGACCGCTTGTATAACCGTTCGACACTTGTTGGACGGATCAGCTGCTGATTGTGCCATGAACTTCAAAAGGCAAAAATTAATGGAAAAGGAATTAATTCCTTTCCGATTTCGTTGCGCCAGACTAGTACATAGTCATATTTTCATTTTTGATTCGTCATAAACTTCCTGATTTCAGTGGATATTTCGCTGAACTGTTAGACCAGATCATAAATCATTGTGACTGTTTAATTTTTATTGCAGTATTCCACGATTCGGTTGTACTGCAACGATATGAACGAGCATTTCCTATAATTTTCTTGTGAAGCTTAAGAGCCTATGCTGTCGTGGATTAGCCGTGCGCGAACCCGATCAATAATGGAGAATGGATGTAATTTTCTACTGCTAAACCTGGACTTCTCGCAGAAGTCCAGTCCCGAATCCGACTTGGCACTGTTACTGCGTACTACCAATTTCGCTTCGATCAAGCATAAGAACCAGCGACGGAAAGATCCTGAGAAGACACCGTATATCAATCATCCCATTGGTGTGGCCAATATTCTGGCCGCTGAGGGTGGAATTAATGATGTCCGCGTTCTCCAGGTAAGCTTAGGATCTGGGCCGCTTCAGACGGTTGTTGATTTCGCTCCCAAAAGATTCGAATATCATTTTTGTTTTGCGATGTTTGTCGGTTTCTCAGTACTCTCCGTCTCGTTGTTTAAAAAAATAATAATTGAATAATTCAACAAAATATTGAAAATAGCTCACTTACAAGTTAGCCTAAATTTATCATGGTATCATTAGTGTGAGTTTGTGAGTAAATGAAGCTAGTAAACACTGTGGGCTTTTTCGACTGAAAAAGCATAGTTTGCCGTAAAGTATTATGATGTAAATTAATAAGGTACAGTAAACATAATCGAATTAGTTATTAGTTTCATATTGTACAAACGGAAATTGTACAAGAACTTGACTGTTTTCAGGTTTGCTGGATGCGTTCTTAATTCTTTGTTGTTTTCTTGGCAACTTTTTCATAACATAATAACCCTAAAATGAACAACGTGAATTTCATGTATTTTGAACAGGATTTCGGAATCCAGCGATTGTGTGACAGTTTTTTTTTTGTTAAAATAGGCAGCGTTGTTGCACGACACGGTGGAGGATACTGATACAACTCTGGATGAAATTGAGGAACATTTTGGAGCACACGTTCGAAACATTGTTGCAGAGGTAAAAAGAAACAGGCGAGCTTATTATACCCGCCCTCGTTATGTACGGACTGGTGCATGGTTATAGTAATGGGATTTTCTGTTATTGTCGCTTTATCGCCTTCTGATTCGGTTGCGTTTCTATCTCGTGGTTAACCGTCATATTACGTAGCATTCTGTTTCTCTGTTTATTTTCCTTTTAAATTTTCTCTTGAATTTCGAATTCGAGACTTCTCCTTCGCTGTCTATTTCGGTGAATTATTCAACATTGTGCGTGCGTACCGGTGTCGTTGGATTGTCACGGATGATCGTAGAGTAGTGGCTGGTTTAAAACTTTAAGGAACGACGAACGAACCGACCATGATTAGCCGTGTTACTGAAGAACGCAGTAGTAATTTTTTTTTATAAAAGCAGCATCGATTCAAGGTACCTGAGAATTTGAAGTCTTGTATTTTTTTTAGTAAACACGGTAAAAAAATATTTCTCTGATTTACGAGGTAAATTTACTCGAACTCTTGGAAACTGGAGACCGCAACTTTCGTTTATCGAATACAAACAAACTAATACCTTTTTTTATTTTCAAAACTAAGACTTGCAGTGTCGATATTAACGGTGACCTTGACAGTTGTACGATTGCAGGTAACCGACAACAAATCCCTCTCGTATGCCGACCGGAAACACCAGCAAATCGAGAAAGCCCCGCACGTCTCCTTCGAAGCCAAACTGGTCAAATTGGCCGACAAACTGTACAATCTCCGGGATCTGTGTCGCACCCGCCCGGAAGGCTGGTCCGAGGAGCGAGCCCAGCAGTATTTTGTGTGGGCTGGACGCGTGATTGAAGGGCTGATTGGGACGAATTTATCCCTGGAGAATCAACTGCGACTGCTGCTGGCCGACAAGGGCGTCAACCTCCCGATGGAACGGCGTCCAGTGTGATCTTGCTTTTCCGCATTATTTAGTGTGTCTTTCGTGGTTTTTTTTTGCATTTTGCAGCTGGGATGTTTATGCTTGCCTGATTTGGTTCTGAGTGGAAATTTGCGTTTGCCCGTTAAAGAGAGTGCTTTCTTAATGTATGACGGAATGGAAGTGTGCGTCGCGTGATCGAATGAAGTTCCGCTCTTTCCTGCGCTGGGTGATTGCACGTGACGGTGCTTTTATGACTGGATCATTTTGTTACTTTCCTCTTTATTTTTCGGATCAATAAGCAAATGCGTGTTGTGCAAAATTATGCGACGGTGGCAGTGGGATCGATATTTTGAAAAAAGTGCACGCAGGGAACTCCTCGTCTCTTAATGTCTGTGTTTGCATTTTTCGCGTACTGTGCGTAGTTATTTGCAGTCGAAGATTGAGTTTGTGGTAAACTCGATCCTAATGAGCACGATACCTAAAGTCGTACCAAAATACACAACAAAATGCCAAAGATTTTGGAAAACTTTATATATCTACAAATTTGTTATTTGTAGTTAAGATTTTGTGACCTTTCACTACCGCACTGTCGGTCGCAGTCACCCACTCAAAACCATGCAACATTTTTTGCTAAACAACTTGCTACTTACAGACTATAATACTATTTCTGTTGTGCACTGCCTAAATTTCATGAATAAACAAAATTGCCGATGCTATACAGTACGCGGAATGAACTTCTAGTCTTCTGTTTCACGGACTTTGCGAACTGTTTTCTACCCAAGTCAGGTTCAGAAATATCTCAGTAAAGTACTTCAGGACTCCAATTGTTAGTCCGATCATTTTGTTCTTATAATTTTTGCTATGTCTGGAGGTAGTGGAGGATTTTTGACTCAGAAACGCCCAAAAGACTGGCACTCCAGCAAGTTCCTCCACAAGCGCGCCCGATATCTTCTTGCGCACCCGGAAGATCAGATACCGAGCGATGTTGCTTTCCTCGTCGGAGATGGAAACCGTGAACCAAAAAGGCTCTTCAAATGTCACAAGTACGAGCGACATTCATAATTGCTGATCATGATTCACGAGTTTAAGCATTATTATTATTATATTACAACACAAGAGCATACAGAGCCCATTTGAGACTTCAAGTCTGGTCGAACATGTCATGGTATAAGCTGATACCTTGTAAAAATAAGTAAGGATTACGCAGTTGAGAAGCGCTTAGGTGATGCGGGGTCCGCTATATTCTAGCGACACGGATCACAGAGATGTTTATTATTGTTGCCTATAGTTTTACGATCTGTTGTCGGGATTTTCGTTTCGATGACCTTTAAAAACATTGTGCTGATTTATCAATTTTTTTCTATATGTGTGTTTCTGGGTGATGTGTGTCGCATTTCAAGTTGGTAAACCATGTACAACGGTCCGTTTATCGAGCAAGCTGCAAATGCTTGTATTAATTTTTGGTACTGTATACTTTAGGTTTATCCTGGCGATGGTGAGCTCAATGCTCCAAGCCATGTTTTATGGCACATTTCCCCAGAATGACGAAACAGTTGTCGTTCCCGATGTTTCTCCAACAGCTTTTCAGCACATGCTTAAGTAAGCAGATATCCAGTGAGCAGAAAAAGCTTTGCAAGTGTTCTGTAATCTGTACAGAATTAACTGTTAAAGGTATCACCCCAAACGAATAGCGTTCAAATCGTATTATAAGGTTTTAGCGGGTATACGGTTTCCGTTCTAGTTTTGCCTACGGTGATACAAGCAAGTTCGACGACAAGATTAATTTGGAAGAGCTGTTGGATCTGTTATATTGTGCCAAAAGCTATCTGATAGAAAAACTGGAGCAAGCTTGTCGGTCTGAAATACAGTACAGAATTGGAACGCATTTTGATCAACCGGATTATACCGACGATCCGTTAGTGATTCTGGAAAAGGTAATTGTTGAGAGTTGTTTTGTTACCGCATTTATACCAGCTCCATACTTATCGCTACTGCTGACTGTGGTCTTTCTTATTGCATGTTTATTATCGTTGTCTATACCTTTGTTTTACGATCTGTTGTCGGGTTTTTGCTGTTGTGATAACCTTTACAAAAATTGTGATGATTTATCAAATTTCTTTTGTTTCTAGATTTCCTTTTTTTCCATTAATGTTACTGCATATTATATTTTTTTCCCTGGCGTATTGTTGATTTTTCATCGTTCCTTTAACATTTTCTAGCACCTGTACGATTTAAATTGTAGTTGCCAAGATACGCGAAGTTTAGTTTCGTTGAGTTTGTGACTTTGTCATGTCTTTTTGTGGTTGTTCTGTTTTCGTACATGTT
>JAQGAU010003791.1:0-12597 GCA_034698045.1 Paramacrobiotus richtersi
GCCTTGAAACTGAAAATTGTTCCGAAAAATTGACTGTTCAAAACTGCCGAAGCGCACTCGATGCAATTTTCCCCACTGTCTTCTTGGAACTTTTGAAGGCTTTTCTGCACATTGCTGCAGACTCCGTACGCCTTGCATTTCAATGTGATTTTGTTGAAAAGCCTTGAAACTGAAAATTTTTTCGACAAACTGACTGTTTAACACCGACGACGTGCACATAATGCAGTTTTTCCCAGTTTCTTCTTGGTGCTTTTGAGGGCTTTTTCCGCACACTGCTGAAGAACCCGTTCGCTTTGCGTTTGAACGTTATTTCGTTGAAAAGCAATGAAACTAACAATTTCTCCGAAAAATTGACGGTTGAAAACTGCCGAAGTGCACTTGATGCAGTGTTCCACACTGTCTTCGTGGTGCTTTTGAAGGCTTTTTAACACACTGAAGCAGAGCCCGTAGGCCTTGCATCCGAACGTTGTTTGATTGAAAACCCATGAATCTAAAGTTTTTCCGACAAACTGGCTGTTTAACACCGCCGACGTGCACTTAATGCAGTTTTTCCCAGTTTCTTCTTGGTGCTTTTGTGGGCTTCTTCCGCACACTGCTAAAGAACCCGTTCGCCTTGCATTCGAACGTTATTTGATTGAAAAGCCTTGAAACTAACAATTTCTCCGAAAAATTGACTGTTGAAAACTGCCGAAGTGCACTTGATGCAATGTTCCACACTGTCTTCGTGGTGCTTTTGAAAGCTTTTTTACACACTGAAGCAGAGCCCGTAGGCCTTGCATCCGAACGTTATTTGATTGAAAACCCTTGAATCTTAAAGTTTTTTCGACAAACTGGCTGTTTAACCCTGGCAGCGTGCGCTTAATGCATGTTTTCCCAGTTCCTTCTTGGTGCTTTTGAGGGCGTTTTCCGCACACTGCTACAGAAATCCGTTCGCCTTGCATTCGAACGTTAGTTGGAATATGAATAAATATAAATGAATATGTAATGTTCATTTAAAGTCGGCATTTTGAAAATATATACTACCGTTTTTGAATACGAGTGCCACTGTGCTACGATTCTTATACCGCTGGGGCAACTTCTAGGCATGACCGGGACAAACAATTCGCTACAAAATATTTCCCGGCCACTAATCCATGTCAAGCCCAGGTGTTTGATCATAAAAAGGTGTCTACTTTCTTTTTCGTCTGAAGTCCGAACGACTTTGACCATTGGATACTGCGTTAGGGCTGGGGCAAATTTTAGACGGGTTTTGACCGGAAGTTCTTTGGATGCTAATAACTCTGCTTAATGACAATTACCGAACAAATGCTGAATTCGTTTTGAGTCTCATAGTTTCTAGTACAGGATTGTAGTGAACAGAAGAAGTAGATCGTATGCGATGAATTTAGGCGATGTCGGATCATTGGGAACTTCGAGACAAGAAATCCTAATGCTTCCAGTACACTTTGTCGAAAAGTGCTTCCTATACTGCGCAAGCAACGGCCAAATCCCTGTTCTAGCTGCAAAAGCGTCAGTGCGTTCCCTGTATGAGAACGTGAGCAGGCTAAAAGTTGCCCCAATTGTATTCCCATGGATTAAAGTGTGTGGTACGGGAACGGTTAATACTGACAAGCGCAGTTGATGCTGCAGAATCAAACAAAACAGAAAGTTAATTGACCGTTAGTTTTTTAGCAGTGTTGATTAAGATTGAAATTAGGGAAGTGTACTGATTGAGAAGAACAGCCCCTTCCCTTCAGGCGGAGACTACGTGGCACCGTTGGAATAGAATCACTGCGGGGTCGACCCCTCTTCTCCACATAATGAGTTGCACGCGCTACACCCTGGCGTGTGTTACTTATGGTCTGAGCCGTTGAAACAAACGCTCATTTTCATTTACGGTACCAGAGCAGTTTCCAGTATTTGGTTTTAGCGCCGAAGTTTCATTCCTTCCCCTTGTGGTAGACTATTCTGCCTTTCTCCTTTTTATTAAACACCCAGAATTGCTGCGAAATCAGATATTTGCATTCCTACTGGCTCAACTTGCTTTCCGATTCATTCTCGAAGAACAAAGACTCGATCACTTTGAAGGCAAGTAAGTCAACTGCTCGTTATCGTTAAAATTCTATTGACTTTTCCACTTCGGAGTCGACTCCAGCGCTCTGCAGGTTTTAAAAAAAAACATTTGTCATTTTGCTCGATACGCTGTGTTTAGCTGATTTCAAAACGAGGCATTCTATGCAGCATGAGCCTGATTAGAATCGACACTGAATTTAACAATGCGTTGAAATTGAAAGCCGTTTGGTTGTTACTGTAATCTGACACAATGTTTTAGCTGATGAATTTGTAGGCTTTAAAAGCTGTTATTGCCGTTCAGGTTAAAAAAAGAAGGATATCGGAAAGACAAGTATTTTAATAAATATATTGAGTGGTTTTTTGAACTCAGGAGTCGACTCCGTGCAGAAAACACAGCAATATTCTTCTGTATAAATGCGGTCTTTCTTTCAGCGTAGCGGAACGACGGTAACGTTGGCGATGCGGACGGAAAGAAGAAGCACAGAACACGATCTCACGTGTGATAATTTCCCATATGGAAAGATTTCGTTACAGTTGCAGCGCTGCTTCAAAGAGTTCCATAGAAAAAAAGGTAAAAGACGTTTTGGAGAAGATTTTCACATTTTGTTTTGATTTCGTTGTTTTAAACATTTTCCAAATATTTCCGCAATTTTGCGGAAAATTGCAAGTGGATTAAAATTGTGCCAATTTGAATAGTTGGTTCTGTTTTTTTCACGTTGTAAGGAAGAAACAAAAATCTGTTTTAAATGCGTTTTTCCCTTTATTCGCATTTTTTCGCGTACCAGTTTATTTGCTGTGCTTCTGCACTGTCTAAACCTGTGGTTTTCTTTAGCAAGGATCCTGCAGAACCCATCCCTCGTGGAGAGGTTGTGCGAAGTTGGCCCGGGAAGCGCGAAATTTTGCCAGGTGTCGACGCCGGATGGAAACCCGCACGTGAAGAGCCAAACTTCCTTTTATTGTGCAAGTCCTGCCGTTCTGTTGTTCTGAAATTTTCTCCATAGTCTTTTTACAGTGGAAAATTACCAAATAATTAATAAACCGATTCGGATCATTCTGCATTTTTTTTTGTATTTATTCTGTGTGCATTGTTATGTTAACAGAGGTATGCTGTCCACAAACAGGTGTAAAATTAATAAAAAAAAATTCGCGTAGAACTTATAAAAGAGGGGGTCCAAATTAAGTTGGAAAATCTAAGTTTCAGTGAAACTTTATCATTACATCAAAATATACTTCTAATAATAATTTTATTATAATTCATATATACTTTTTGACGAGGGGTCACAGCGTGGCACATGAACGCGTAACGGCGGCCGCCGCCAATTGGACAATGCTGCCGTCCGTGGACTTTAGCATGAAGTTTGTTTTGCAGCTGCCATTGTCTCAGATAATCAGATTGCACTTATCTACGAATATTTCAGAGCAAATTTACCATTTGCAAAATGTTGAATGTACAATTTCTATGACACTTCGGCTAGAATACATTTATCTATTTACAGCAACGGTTATTTCAAATTCGAACCATGAACTGTCGGATTCCACACAAAAACAGTCAAGTGCAGGACTTGGTCAGCTAAAGCAACGCCGCGGAGATCCAGTGCTAACTCTGCCACAGCCCGCAAAACCCATTGAAAACAATCATTTTCTGGAAACACAACATAACTGTATAAGACAACACAAAAGACCGGCAAATCGGGAATTAAAATTCCGCGTTACCGTCGGAAGTGAACTCAAAATAACTTGAAACGAGGTTTGGTATTTTGTTCACTGGAAACCGGCATCCTGAAACACGATGATCGCGATTGTTGACGAGGATCTCTGTTTAATTGCCACTGTACTACGATTGCTGTATAAAGGAATGAACCATGACCTTTATAATGGAAATTTGTCGTACATTTTCACTGTCGAATTATTCATTCGAACTCACTGACAATTACCAGTTGTTGAACAACCGGCTATTACAACCAGTTACCGGTTTTTCATATTCAAAAACAGTTATGTACTGCAGTATACGAGAACATTAAAAAATACTGAAATTATATGGATTTCTTCGCCTGGCCGAAGTATCGATGCTCGCTTCCTCATGTGAACGAACGTGATCGAACGACAGCAACGCGGCACCGCTTTCTGGGAAAGCTGAAATCCTGTACTATACGTATATAGGTACATGGAAAGCGAAAATTGTGAAACGCATGAGTAAATCCAACTGAATTCACAATGTCTGAATGCCTGCAAACTCACTCAGGAAACGAAAAATCTAAAAATGTCAGGATAGGCAGTAAATACTGTCTGGTCCGCATTTATCAGTGCTGTCTACGTAGCCGCAGACGTCTTTATTCTGTTTGATAGCTTGACATACAGATATACAGTTTGCTAGCTAATGTAAGGGCACATGCGGAAGAATGGACACTGACGGAAGGGAAAGAAACAGGGCTCTTGATCCCCGGAAGCCAATCCACCGGGCGGCGTCTTCCAGCTCATCACCCATCTGGCCAACGTTGACGGCATCAACTGCGTGCTGAAAAAGTTCTCGGTGCTTTTTGGCAACGGTTGGCAGTAATTGCGGATCCAACGACAAAAAACTGAAGCCGATTTCGTCCGCTAAGGTGCGATATCAACTTTCAAACGGCATCAACCACATAAAGCACAACGGTGGCTGCGTACGGCAATCTTGAACCTGGTTGGATTGTATTAGATTTATCACGTATGAGAAATAACAAAAGGCACCTTTGCCATCCACTAGCACTAATCACGGTCCTACTAACAACCGAAGCCAAATCTCTGTACTCCGGCTTGAACGGCTTGGGCCCTTTCTTGCTGTCCAAACAATCGGTAGACTCAATGCTGACCACCGCCGACTGGAACTGTCTGGCGGACTCTGTCCACTTTGAACACTAAATGCAGCAGCATCACGATCCCAGCATTTCCCCGGTGCGGATTTTTGATGAAGCTCAAATCCAGATTTTGTCGGCACGCGCTCAACACTTTTTCTCTCAAGCAAGTGTCGTAGGCTCTGGACGATCAAACTTCACTTTGGAGCAATATTGTGTTTCTAATAGATTACTTTGTCCTTGTACTATCGGGGGCGTTTCTTTCCCGAATTTCCGTTGCTGCATGTTCACTTCTGAAGAAGAACTACTAAAAACTGATCGATCATCGGAATGCCTACATCACGGCTTAGCTTTCAATAGATGTGGAACTGTCAAAACAATTTCATACTGTCATTACGGAGCATTGTTACTTTAAGGCGGCTGACTTTCGAGTTTACCTACCCTCTCTCTGTACATGTACTGGTAGGAATAGTGGAAATTAAAGAAGACACTTCACTACGACTTTTGACGAACGAAACAGGCTTTGTCAACAAAACGAAACAGGAAACTACGACGGTGACTGGCACTGACTGTCCCCACGATTTATGTGATCACAACGCGTCGTCAGTTTGTCCGACATATCTAGTCTCACGAATGATAAGCCGCTTTCACGGTAATTTATTCGCATTGTTCACAAGTATTCTACTAATTCAGGTAGGAGATATTCGCAGTGCAGTGGCACATGTAAGATCAAATCGGACACTACTCACAATTAGCGGCCAATAATACCCTAAATGCTGTCATACCGCAAAAAGGTGTAGTTGCACGTTTTTGGGAAAAGGATTACATATCGCACTTCTAAGCTTCGAAGAAACAAGGACAGTTGTTTGTCATAATGATGAAAAGACGCACGCCGAATTCTTTAAAGAGCCAGAGAGCGGCGTGACGTTTTGTCTTCACGGCGCGGGACACGAAACCAAATTACAAGCTTCTGTTAGGGCTTTGTCTCACGTGACCTTTATAATTTACCCGTATTGTTTAACATTGCTTCTGAAAAGAATGATCTGCCCCTCAAAATGAACCATCGTGAGATAGTGAGCGATACTGGCTATGGAGAAATTGTGTGCGAAACCTTTGGACAAAATTTGAGCGCCAGCCACCCGGTATGTAGCTGCATTTTCACCGTTTTTTTCAAACATTTCTGTTCGATTTCTTTGTTGCAGGGCTAATTCCACCATTTGACACTTACCGAAGTCAGCTTGTTCTCGAGCATACGAGTCTTGATCAGATATCTTGTAATAACCTTTTCCAATGAACGTAATCAATTGATATTTGATTATTGCATATGAATTTAAAAATAATTATAAATTAATTTACACCTTTGTGATTAATCTGTTTCTGTCGACATACCAACACCGATTCAGAATACGCTTATTTGCGAAGTTTTCCCACAAAACAATTACTATCCATTTAGGAAATTTTGAACGGACAGTCTGTGTTTAATTTAAACCGAAATTAAAACTTCCGTGCTACCGCTGACAAAATCATAAACGTAACCGAAGCAAATTTTTGCATAAGTCATTTAACATCGGTATCCGGAAATAAAAAGACAAAGTGACTGACAAACGTTTCAATCCTACTGTAATTTATGCCTTAATTTGATTAGGGCAAAGTAATTTATGGAATGTCGGGTGAATTTCATGCCATAGATCATGATAGATGTCACTGTACTACGATTCTTGTCCAACTAACCATAAGACGCAGTAACGGCAACAACGTGTGCAGGTATAACTTGACGACAGAAACAACAAAGCACAAAAAACACGAAGATCATGTACAACTCATCAAGAAAAACTTGAATGTACAAATGATATCTGCACATGTTGGTCGGTCCATTTAGAAAAGAATCGTAGTACAGTGGCGCGCTGAATATATTCAACGGCTTGATTTGACATGCCGATTTTATAAATGAATAAAAGGACAATGTGTTTCAGTTATTGTTAACTTTTTACCGGTCTCTTTTGTGTTTGCCAAAAAAATAATCATTTTTAACTGGTTTGCGTTTTTTTGAGGTTTGGCAGGATTTACACTGATGATGACTGGATTCCTGCGTCGTTCTTACATGGAGGTGGAAAAGTTCGGCAATAACGGCTGTACAAGTTTTGGTAGACTGATTCTGTGCGGAATTTGGAAATTTGCAGTACACGTTGTATTTCAAGTAACAGTTACTGTAAATGGCAAAGAAACAATCGAGCTACATTGTCACAAAAACTTTCCATTCGAAAGTTTCGACACTTTCGGAAGTTTCGAAATGGTGCAAATCCTTTGTGAAAACTTGAAGAATCAGTGGTATCAGCGTAGGAAACTTCTGTAGTGGACTAACACTGTCATGATCTTTTTTGGATGATTTCCGCCAATCCAAAAACATTGAAACCAGTTTTTATTTTCCTTTTATTGTTCATTATTTAATTTATCTGTATTGTCTTTCTTTTGTGATTTTATACTTCAACAGAGTGTGCAAAATATAATACTAAAATGCTGGTGTGTGCACCTTGTCGCCGTTGTTGTCGGGAGTGTTCGTGGTGGCGCGACCCATGCGAACAAACGTGCCGAAAGACAACTGCGACGCTTCAATACACATCCACCGAAAATGGGCTGCCAAAACGAAATTCTGCGGCTATTTTCATGGCGCCAGATGCTCGTACAAAGGACACAAACAACATCAGAATTTCTCCGACCATGGAAGACATCAGCAAAATTCAATGCAAAATCAGACATTATGCTGTAATCGTGCCCCAGATTAATACAACACTACGGTCGGTACCTAAGGCAACTGCAGAAACAGCGCGCGCGCGGACACGGTTGGGTTCGATGAAGGAGGGGTGAATGATGTTCGGGAAGGTGTCGCACTTCGCCGCGGCTTTTATCGATTCTGGCAATGGTTCGACTGAGGCTGCAACATATGCCACTTCTTCTCAGGAACGCCAGATGTGCAACCCACGCCTTCGGTTCTTTAAACCGGGGGAATGAGCGCATATCACGAGACACATAAAAAAAGCTATGCTATGGCCTCAATCGAAGTACGAACAGAATTGTACGAAGATCTATAGCCGAATATGCGGAAGGGCTATTCACGTTAACTCGGTAGCAAAATGAATGCTGCGCAATTCTTGCCACCAGGTATGTGTTTAACCCACGCTCTACAGCGCAGCTTCCCGAATTACGATGCCATGCAATTTGGCTCACCTAGCCAGCTGTACGGATGTGCATGTACGGTACATCGCGAAAACGCCGTTGCTGCCAGTGGCAAATGCGCAAGCGCGATGGGAAGCACATCGCCAAAACTATACCGTCCCGCGCGTCAATCTCGCAACGCAGCGTACGACTGATGACTGTTCATCAGCACCTCCACACCCGACATATCCCGCGCCTTCTCCGACGCGTTCATCGTCCGGGTCACGTCGTCCATCCACTGCATCAGATCGCGGGCCATATTAAAGAACCTAGAATGTCATTCTACTATCGCACACTGTTTTTCTGTCAACTGTACGTTCTTCTTTACCGGAACAGTCTCCGGCATCGGCTATTCGGTGACGACGCTGATCGACCGTGCCGTGCAGCTAATTCCAGGCGTTGATCAGGTCTCCCGCGTCTGAATTTCCCGGGCGTAGGCGTTCAGTGACTTCGCCGACTGTTCCTGGATGCCGGCCGTCCAACTGTTGGCTCAGCGGTAGAAGGTCTTGGAGCATGGAAGCTGGTATGAACCTAATGCAGAACAATGAGTTACCGCAACTGAGCTGCTGCACAGTGTCAGTTCTGCAACAACTGAGCTGTATGGTTCACTTATGATCTGCTTTGTGCAGTATGTTTCCACGGTTCCGTTTGTGACCCAAGTTATATTGTTGCCTACTTTTGTAGCTCCTTGACGATAATGCGGTCAACACGCACTGGGCCGCTTCACGAGCGGCCACGAGTCCGACTTTCAGTTTCTTCGTCGCACAAAACACTCCTGCCGTAATTCCAAGTCTGGTACCCTAAATCACCTTGCTGAATATCTAAAAACAGTGCCAAACGCAATCCCCAGAACGCAGATCTGTTACACCAGCATTTGAACGGGCTGCGGCGATGATTGAATGGAACTGGCATGGACATTTCATTACACGCATCGTACCAGCTACTGCTGCGACGGGAAAACCGGCTCTCATGCAGGATGTGGGCTAAACCTATGGTGCACCTCGATTTCCCAGTAACTGGAGCAGACCTGTTCCGAGCTCTTGATAGAGGGGCTTGCTGGTGACCTCCGAAGCCAGATATAACCAAGCCACCAAGGGTGCCCGTCTTCCAATACTCGGAAAGGAGTAAACTCTGGCCGCATGCTAACCAGCAGGACACCAACGACAGTACGCCCTGTAATTATCCCGTCTCGCTTCGCTCACAAGACAACGGGAGTTTTCGCAAAAATGGGGAATATTCGCGCGCCGATTCCGGGAGCTGATCATTACAGGAATAATATTTGCATTGCCTGCTCAATGTGCCGTTTGCGGAACTTATCAGCCTGTTATTAAATTTTGATTATCCCGTTTGCGAAACTCAGTCTGTCGTACCAATGCAGACCAGCTTTCCAATGAGTGTATTGCATTTTGCTCCGGAAAGCTATTCATAAAGCTATCACACTGTCTGTCTATACTCTACCATCAGAATTGTGTGTATTAACTAAGACGATGTCAGTTTTAAGAACAATACAAGCCGGTTAAAGCAAAAGCAAAGTACGGCTGCATTTTTTACCGGTGGTCGGTCGAAAATGGTGATGTGCTCTGCCTTAGCTCTACGTACATAATCCCAAGATCAGAACGCCCGAGTGGTAAGTTTATTGCGCTGCAGTGCGAATACAGGTTGATAACAACAGAGAGAGTTGAGCAATTTGTACTTTATACATTATGTGTCATATCAGAGTAACCGACGGTTTTTGTACGGATCATCAGCTGACACAATCGCCGCGGCTTTACATAACTAATTACGCGCCGCTCTATGGCACTGAAAGTCGTGAGTAATAATATGGAAACTTAACTGGTTCGGAGCCCTTTCTGCCCTGTTTGTTATTCAACATTATGTAACTTGATTAACCGTTCATAACTTCGCCACCACAGTCTTCCCAGAACCAATCAGAACAAACAGGCAAACAATCAAAACGGTTACAACAAGCTAACGTCAAACCCACATGTAGCGGGTAGACTGCCCAGACATCTGAAATACTATATACTGTCGGGTTACAAAGATACGCCATAGCGCAGTAAAAAAGACAACAGGTCAGAAACAAACTTGAGCCAATGGAAGACATGCAAAACGGCGGATACAGCAGGTATAAGAACATGGTACGACAGGTATTAGTAGACTATGAAATGCGCTGAGTAGCGGCATTTTGGAAAACGCAAGTTGGTACGGCTGTTACGGTATACGATTTCTTGAATTACCGGGTCCCTGATGGCTACATGGTCGTCAATAACGCCGGCTACCCAATCGCAAACGTGAGAATGCCTGTTTCCCTGCAGCTGAACATCTTCTCTTTCGTCCCGCGCGACCAGTGTGTACAGGAACAGCAACGACTTCCTCTTCTTCACTGGACGCTCTTGAGAGCATCCGCTTATTCATTTTCTGTGAACAATGAGCAATCCTGTTAATCGAAGCTAGTAGTAATGACAAGAAACAAACTGGTCAGACTAAATAACTATAGCAGCACCGGTAAGTTTGTCGTGCATTTCACACCACATGGAACCAACCTAAGCCGCGATGAACTGCATCAGCACTTTAGGCTTCACTGCATTTTTAGCATTTTTAGCACTGCACTTCGCAAAAAAAATTGTTCCTGCCTACTAAATGCAAAGGCCGGGCCGAATCAAGGCATTATTCCGAAATATCGATGGCAAATTTTATCTTTCTATTGGATTTTGATGGCAACTTGTTTTTTGGATTCAGCTATTGAAGCCGCGTCGAACTGCATCAGCACTTCAGCCTTATGTTTCGCAGAAAAAATTAAAAAAAAAAGAAAAAAAGATCAAAACCTCCCTGACCGGTACACTAAACTGCACGAAACGAAAGGTCAGAGTCATTTGAATTTAGGAAGGATTACGATCCAAGAAACCCTGAGGCGGCAGCCGAAGGTGTTTCTTGTACTGTATATCTGTACGTATACCCCCAACACTCATTCTTACCGCAGTTGCTATTTTGAAATACTTACTGATTGTGCGAGTTTTAGTACCGTGATATTTGTCTGCATTCCTGTGCGTTTCTCTTTACAGGATCACATAATTCAGCACCCGCGAGCCAGAGCGATATCGGCACCGCATATCTGGATTTTGGTGAAGTGGTTGATATTATACTGCCAGTTGCTGTAAGAAACTGGTTATAGAAAGCTGCACGATGGACCGGACGATGCTCGAGGATGACGACTTGGACTGTAGCGGCCTGGCTGGTCTCCGTTATTCAGGTGCTATCCGAAGAAGCTCGGTGAAGGGGGATGTGCACCGGCTGGTGGAGAGCCAGGTGTCGGCCTTTAATGTCCAGCGGGTGATCGAATGAGTGCCGGGGGCAACAGCGCGGCAGTCGCCGGATTGCAGTGTTATTGCGATGGTAATCCAACCGGTAGCCTTGGTGTCAGAGAATGTGTGTACTGAACATAGGTTTGCTTTCTGCAGGAACTGAATGATTGTGCCAGGCTGGATCCGCGCCCGAACAACGCCTGTACTGGCCACAAGTGGACCGCGGACCATCTGGCCGGAGTGAATGTGGCTAAACTGTCGCACTTGACCCAGTACTCCCTCAGCCGTTACGTTCCGCCGCCGAATCTCCCCTGACCAGTCGCCGACGATGTAATGGCGTCTCTGGTATACCTTGTGTCTACTATTGTTAAATGATTCATGCCAACAATCCGCGAAAAACACAGCACGAGGAATCCTGCTCCAAAAATCAGATTAACTCTCACAGAAAAGAAACCCAGCCAACATAAACCGAGTAAAAAGAGATTAAGACAAAGGAAACATTAACCGACGTATTCATATATGCCTGATTCATATTGTGCTTTTCTTGAATTACGTATCAAACTGCAGTTGCAGCACAACGATACCTACTTAAGCGTGCATTTCACCTGCAATAAAACAAAGGAGAACAAAAAAGGTTTCAGATGCCGCGGTGAATTCGGACCACGGAAGCTGCAATTCCTCTCCCCATGCAAAGGATGATGTAAAGCAACTCACAAATCAGCTAACGAGTGAATACAGACATCGAAATCCATTAAAAGGAAATTGTCGTTGAAGATACCAGTGCGTACAGATGCAGTAGATACATGCAAACTGCAAACACTACATGTCACAGTACTGCACATAGGCGCTATGGCGACCATTAACTGATCCGCATTAAAAGGCTGAGACAAGGGTAGCTTATGTCTTCTCTACTAAACGGTTAACAGAATTCCGTGGCCTTCGAGGGGGTATTATGGCAATGTTTCATTTTTCGGCCACGGGTCGTTGGCGCTCTTAGCGGTTACTTCGATATAGGAACAGCGTGATTCGAATTCAACTCGGTGTGCGGTTGAACGGCACCTTTCGACACTACCAGACACGAAAGCCCATGATGAAGCAGGTGCCGTTGTTTCCACGGCTAACAACAGTACTGTACCCGCCCGACCAACTCGCGCAGAAGTGTGCCCTACCGCATTCTACATCCGGGTTCAGTGTGCAAGGCA
>JAQGAU010003792.1:0-12595 GCA_034698045.1 Paramacrobiotus richtersi
GCAGTGAGCCACTAGGCCACAGCGAGTCATTGTGAATGATCAAGATTTTTTCGCTTCGGCTTGCCGCCGGCGTGACAATTGCAATATTTGTCCATTGTGACGTCATTTCAAACAAAGCATGGGGCAGATCGATAAGGCACAAGTGGGTTTTGAAACCAGCCTTACCTGCAAGTGCAGTTTGACCTGAGCGTAGCCCGCATTCAACATGTGTAATAGCGCCATCAAACAGCCTTGCACGAGGCACTCACAAGCCGCTCCGACCATGATGGGCCCGACCATAAACGGAAAAGCAACGTAGATGGGCGCGGTGATCCGGCCGGACAGGAACGGCACCCACTGCGACCAGAAGGCCCAGTCAAATATGACCTCCGGGTTGCTTTGCAGTGCACAGTAGGATGCGTAGGAGCACAGGACATACACCGTGTTCCAGATCCACACGCCCTTCCACATCCCTCTGAACTGCTGCAGTGGGCTGTCCAGCAGGGGACGGAGAATGTGCAGGAGGTCATCGGTGGTGGACAGCAGACGGCCGAGGCGTGGTGCAGTGAGCGCGATAACGACGATGCCTTGGAGGAAGACCAGGCAACCGAAGGCAAAGGCGATGATAGCGAAGATTTCCTGGTCGGGATTGCGCAGCTCCTGGATGAAGCCGGGCAGGTACAGGTGGGTGACGGGACCGGCGAAGCCCAAGATGAGGATGCTGACGAGGGTCAGTTGCCAGAGCACGAGAGAGGTGCTTCTTGTGCCATTGATGGAGTAGGGAAACACGCCAAATATCTGCATGCAGCGTAAATACGCGTGAGGAATGAGGGTGTCAGTGGTACCAGGTGTCTTGGCGTTCGTATCAGATACCATACTGGTGGCGTGAGAATGGATGGTTTTTGGAGGTCCGGATCAGCATCGGTATCTTTGGCACTGTTATCTTGATCGACTGGAATGCGCTTAGCTGTTCTGTACCATACTGATACTGCCTTCCGCCGGTCGGGGATGGGACAAGAATGCCGAGTCGGCGCCCCAATTGAAGGACGGCCGTATTGTGATGTTTGTTGAGCTGTCAGTAATTGACTACCATACAGTATCACTGCGCGACATGGTATTGCTTACCTTTGCTTGTAGACATTTGTCCAGGTGTAGACATAATATGTACGTACACCCAACACATGTCATATTTTTAAGCCATTCGGCCGAGTCCCAGGTTTACAGTGAGCCGTTCTCCAAGAGGGAACATGGTCTGTGTCCTTCTGAAACTTTAATGACTTCTCTGTTTATCAAAGCGATACTCATCAGGCTAGCACGTCAGTATAACGTTCTGAAGGGCAACTGATCCTTTTCCAAAGCTGTGTACTGCTCTGTTACCCTCCAAGGGAGACTTGCTCCGAACTCAGAAGTATTTTAACCGGTAAGCAGCACACACACCGGTAACTGCCTCCGCTGCGGGAGAGGCCCCGTTATGGCTACCAATAACTACGTAATCGCGTAACACACGTAGTGGCACCTTTCCGAATGTCCATGCTATTAGACTGCGACTTTAATGCGTTTACAACGACCACTGTCGTAGGCACACCGTGCATCACTCATTTCTACCTTTCTGCACTTTTTCTTATTTTCAAGTGCTCAACATTGTAATTACACTACGTAGCGCGTCCGTAATACGGAGAAAGCAAGATTACAAAAGGTTAACCCTGACAGCGAATCTGTTATGCGATTTGACCTCCAGCGGTTAACTCTGGTGACGCCCGGTTTTTCCCAGGCGCTGCAACATCTTCAGCCTGTAAGGCGAAGCAATTTGCTGAGAAGGCGTATGACCCATTAAAATATCGATGATCCAGTCGATGACATGAGACACACGTCCATTAATTCCGGGATATTTGGGATCCGCACACCCACTGAAACACAGAACTGCTATAGAATGCATATTATAACTGAGCAGCACACGTAGTCTTACTATGCCCAAGAAACAACGCCGCTTAGCTCGAAACGCAGCGGATCATCCAGAGTACTGCACTGCAGGGGTCCGCCACTGTCGCCTTGACAGCTACCAAGAAGGACAATATTGTACTTACTGCATCAGACCTAGGTGTTGTCTTGAAGTAAATAACGCTCCGTTGCAAGACAAACAGTTTGCGGTCTAAAGGTCATGCAGTCTGATACTAACGAACCTGTCTCCAATGTTCTGGGCGCAGAGCATATCCCGCGTGATGATACCGCCGTAATACCGGTTACACGCGTTCTGATCCACAATCTTCACGTCCACTTGCCGTAGAGTGTTGCTGTTGGCTCTGGACATCGCCCGGCCTTGCCATGTGTTCTGTCTAACCTCGCCCCAGCCGGTCACGTAACAGCGCTTGTCCACTGGCGGGTCAATTGGGGATGGTAAGCAGATGGGCAGGATATCGTTCTCGTGGAAGAGGATTGGCTGAAATCGAGCATAGCAGACGCTTCAGTTATCGAACGTTCGCTATTGACGTGAACAGTACCGCAGCGGTTTCCAGGACACAGAAATCGTAGGTTGTGGGATTGCTGTCGTATTTCGGGTGCATTGTAATGCTTCGTAGTTGGTAATTCAGTTGGTTGGGTTCGCGGTCGGAATAGAGATGGTGGTCACCCACGCGAATTGTTAGGTACTTTGTCCTGTACAGCGATCAACTAGACACCGAGATTGACGATTCTACAATTGGCTGGCGGTACTTACGAAGTACCCACGCAACAGTGCGCCGCTGTGATGACGAAGTAATGGTCAGTCTGCCACAAGATTAGAATCATTTGATTAACACTGAACGATTAGCCTAACAAAAGTTCTACTTACGATGGTACCGCCACAATGGAAGTCTCCATAATGGAAGAGCGCGACTTGCCACGGCCAGCTGTGCGGTCGGGCCTGTTGCCCAATCAGAGACAAATTTCAACGTTACACTTTATATGTACGTAAAACTGTCAGCGCACCTCGATGCCGTGGACGATCTTGTTAGTCGCAGTAAAGTAGGGTGGCGTCTTGGCTTTGCCGCATTCCTTGGGGCAGAACTCGTCCGCTCCTCCTGGACATTGCGCGACACCTATCCCAGTTGACCCAAGGTGTTAGCATTGGCAAACACGGCCGTGGAGATTTGCTTACCGTCGCACATCATTTTTGGATGGAAATCACACACATCACCTTCCGGATTGTTGGGACATCCAGTGTACTCCGAGTTGCAACGCGCCACTGCCAAAACATAGCGTAACTATCTATTGCATCTGCGTTGCGCTCAACACGGGGCTGTTTCGTACGCACGCTTTATACTGATGTTGAATCCAGGATGTTCACCCGTCTGGTCGCTGACGAAGCGGATTTCCTGCACAGTACAGTCTGTTTCATTACTGATCATCAGGTACGTAATTCGCTACGTACCACTTGATTTTCGTAGGTCAGTTGTGCGTTGGGACCATCGGCGCCAGTGAAATACTTTGTCTTGTTTCCTGAAAATCGTCCAGCATCCACCACATACACTTTTATAGCGAATATTAGAGCCTTACGATTAACATCGGTTATGGTTATATAATCATAGAGACTCCCGGTGACCGGATCGCCAAAGCCCTCAACGAAGAAATCCAACGCCGTAATCTACAACCGGCATTACTGTAGAAGAAATCTCCCCTTACCGTGCCATAATTACTCACGTTCATAGCGGTGCCGACGGGCGAGCTGATGGTCCAGCGGCATTCTGTATTAGACGGATAGTTCGCGGGGTAATATGGCGACTGAATATAGATCGTCTCCGCGTCCGTGATTTGCAGGTGTTGATTTTGACAAGCCACCTCGGGTACTGCCGTCGTTGTCGGCGGAGGTGTCGCGTACAAGTCGGTCGCATTAAACTCCAGACGAAATCCCGGTCTGCAGGAAAACACGTGCGCGACCTTTAGCGTTATCAAGACTTCCAACTTACCCTGCTTCACTGGAATCGCTGCCTGTTTTGGATAAAAGGCACCGGTTAGTTACTCTATTGCCACGTTAACTGATGGTACTTACAGAACTCAATGACAAGCGAGGAAGTGTTAAAGACCAACGATCCGGGAGAAGTTTGGCCGCAGAAAGGACCTGCAAAAGACGAGGGAGATGACACTGCATGGGCGACTTGATCTGTGAATGGCACTGGCAGCTACCAGCGAGATTGTTGGACTCGACCAGTGTGTCGAAGGAGGGTCCATGAAAATCCCAAGCGCAGACACCGACGCTGGTCCGGTTGTGCGTGTAGAAAGCGATCGTGTCCACGTAGCAGCCGCCGCTCTCCTCGGGGTAGCCTTCGAGACCGAAAGCGTCAAGGAAGCTCACCAGAATGTTCTATACCGATGGATCACTTTGAATCTCATTATAAGTCACCTCATAAGGCTACGCATTTGCGTTCCTACAATTCCCCTCATGGCTTTATCTAGTATGGGTACCGCACACTCCGCGATCTGCATGACGGGAGTTCAAGTATCCGCTTTACGTCCGTACAGCGTTTATCAATACAAATAAGCGTCCTGCATATTGTGTGAAACGGCCGGTCTGTACCTTGTTCTCTGGCACGTTGATGATGAAGCGGCATTTGGCGTTGTTTGGATAGCCATGCTCCGGGTACTCATAGTACGGTGAAGCGATCACTCCGCTGGGCAGGTTGATCTCTTCGGGAAACTTGCAACCTAACTCTGCAAGCAAGAGCAAACGACTGTCTACTGGCGAGATCTGGTGGCTTTACAGGCATACAGTACCTCCGATCGCTGCAGCCCTAGCGAAGCCGATGGTCAGTAGAAGAAAAGCCCTCAAATCCATATTAAATTTCGAACATGTAATACTATTCCCGCACGCGCTAATGAAGTGTTGCCGGCTAGCCAGTCGCAAATCGTGAGCCGTTTAACGCGTTTGCAGATAAAGTAACAAAAGACTTTCATGCTCTTTCTTATCAGAACATGTACGGTCGCTGTACAATACGGTACCATTGTATCGGTCGACTTTATCTGCTTATATTGTTGTGAATTTGTGGCAGCTAACAACATGTATTTATGAATCATAGGTGGTTTAAAATTAGTCGATGAAAACGTTTGTTCTAGATAAAAACACAACAACTGTTGGAGTTACAGCAACTATCATCCCTTTGCCAGCAGTATGATTAGCGCTGCATAACATACACGGAAGATTTATGTCAGGAAGTACGGAACATGTGGTCATACCAAGCGGGCTAACTTGCATTTATTGTTATGTTTTGTTATCTTTACCAAGAGTACCGGCTACAGGTAAGTGTAAACGAAAAGAAAAAATAATGAAGTGCAGTTTTAGACTATTCTCCAGATGGAACACAGTGGAACACAGTGGAACACGCACACTAGCGTGTTATAAGACATATGTAAATCCAGGTACTTGTTGCTGGTGAAACTGACGTCCTCGTTTAGCAAAATCCCTGGGACACAAACTAACATAACCAGCAACACTGATATCAAGCGTCACAACGATCAAGCGAGCATGTTAGAGCAATTTTGCGCGGGGTCACCTAGTAATATATTATTATGGCGAAGCCTTTGCACACTTTCATTGATAACCATAACGGAACAGAAGCCTACTGTTGAATGGCAAGGGTGGCTGCAGCAGATTATCGATCCTCCACATCATCAGTGTTCTCAGTAAGAACTGCCCGCTACCGGAGTTGCTTTCCGCTGCACGCTAGATTTCATTTTTACTTGTTATCGTTCACTTCCCCCTATGCAATAATTACTGCCTTTGTTTGCCTTGCCAGTTTAGAAAACAGTGGGTTTTTGCTCGGTGTCGTTCTCTCAACAGATTTTGCGCCGTTTTGCTTCGTGTAATTTCGCTTATGTACTGTATACTGAAGAAATTCCGCTTGGTATCCCGCAGGCCTGGAAAACCGGATAAAAGTTAGTGGGCTGATAATTTAAGCGAAATGTGGAATTTGCCTGCTCATTTGCAAGGTAAGGTATCCCTGAGGCCAGTAAAACCAGTCTAGACTATGGACGTGGATTGTTACATTGTGCCTATCGTTCCATATCTGTCTGCTAGTCGCTTAGTCGCAGAATAGGTTTTCACTAGACGGGGCGCAAACTGCTGCCATACAAAGCCGATACTGAAATGCGGTCCGCCACGCCACTTTCGATGGCTTTATGGATATTACTACTCTGCTTGTTTCCCATTAATGGCGCCAAAATTAGTCCAAAAGGTCAGAAGCCTGGTTGACATACAGATTATTGCATAGCTACGAAGGTGTTCACTTTGTAGCCACCACAAGAAAGCAGCCAACCGCTGGTACCGCCACAAAAAAACCCACGACAACTACGGGAGCCGTCTGCACGACCGCAACGTGTAAAGCGACAGGTGAAAAATACTAAAAATTAGGAGTCTATACGACTACTCACTTCCAAAAATAGCAGATAACTGACATCTGGCAGTGTAGACTGTTACTCAAATTTTCAGCCAAAAATCTCCTGGACCGCATCAATGCAACTGCCGATCCCTGCGACGACTTTTACGAATACAGCTGTGGTAAATGGATGGCGACACAGACAGAGCATGGCATCGATGATTTCATCATTCTGGACGGAAAAACCCGGATTGTTGGCAAAGGTTAGTCAAAGGCATTTAATGGCGACCCGATCTGAGTGACGTAGCTGGTCGTTCCTTGCAGATCTCTTAAGTGGAAAGATTAAGCCCAAGGGGAAGACATTCGCCGCCGAAGTGAAAGTGAAGAGCTTGTACAAGCAGTGCATGAATCAAGGTGCGTGAATACGGCCCCGAGTCCTTTCACGCTAAAGGCAGCGATACATCGAAAACGGTATACCGCACTATTAAGCCTTCAAATCCTAGTAATCGCGGGACTGAATGTCGTTGACAGGTGATAGCGCCTATGGCAGACAGTTATCTGGACTGTTGCACATTTTATTCGTAGTCACTTGCGGTAACTTATTTCTACTCAAAAAACCGGTGCAGTATTTTTGTTCATGAACATTCATGCCGGCATCTCAATATGAGCAACGGAAGTGGTTAAATGCACCCAGTTCACGCACATGCTCCTTATTAAACGTAAAACTACCGACTTCGAGAAAAACGGCCCGATTTATCTGACAGGCGATAAAATGCTGTGGTACAGAGCGGAAATACAACTCTGTTTTTTGCAAGTCCTCTGTTTACTTGTGGCGAGAAACAAATAAGCAACAGGCCTTGTCTAAAATATTTCAAAACAATGTCTTTCAGTGAATGACAAGAAAGGGCGTAATTCTGACGACCATCAAACCACTCACGTGTAGTTTTTACATTGTGTATACGTCGACAAGGTCCTTTTTCGCGTCCCATTGATACTACAACTACGGCAACAGAACGTATTCGTTGTAATATCCTTTAATGAGTCTAGCTAACTCCCAAGCTAACTGAATTCTCTCCTTTCACATCTCAAACTTTTATACCCTAGCTAAACATAACAAAGCCAGAAAATACCCAAAATAGGTACAAAATACATATTCAACCAATCAGCAACTGCATAGTGGCTCCCTTTCGGCCTTTGGTCAATAACAAGCATATTACTGAACAACAAGACAATCAATAACAAGATAGCCGCATGGCTATTTAGATATCATATTATCAACAAGACACACAAGACATCGATACCATAATTAACAACTGTCAAACTAATTGATGGATGGATTCCTGGTCGTAACATATTGAAAGGACCAGACCCATGGTTCGCAGGTGAGGACCACATCTCCAGCAGCGAAAGTCGGCGGCGAAACTGCGGCGCTTCTTGCCGACATACTTCAGGAAGAATAAACTGTGGCTTCCAAGAAAGAAAACTCTAATTTCTACCGAATGCAAAGTCAGGATGTCGTCAAAACGTAACTAATTTGTCCGTGACCACTTGAAGAACTATGGCAGACATCTGCATATGCAGCGATATGGTCTGCACCGAGAGTACTGCATGCACATCCAGTGGATGCGCAGTGAGAATGCAGGCAACGTACTTTATACCGTATTACGGCGGAAAATCCGTTGCACGGGGAGATGTAAGTATGAAGAAAAGGTGACTCACCAGGTTCAGCCAACTTATGGACAGTGGAGGCTGAGTGGACACGAAAGTTGTTGACAGGTCATTGAACTATACGTACATCATCGTGTCGCTGACCGTGAGTCAGATGCTCCTTAGGTTTAACCGTTTTCGACCTTTAATAGGTCATGTCCGCGGTTCATGGAGGGACAGAGAATTTCCTCTGCGCGAATTAGTACGAAACACGCAGTACATGCGATTTGCTTTCTATGCACAAGTCTACTAAATGCACTGATAAAATATCGGTTCCTGTTTTAACGATACCAATGGTCAAGGAAAAAGAAACTTCAGAGCTTGCCAGCGAAATATGGTAAGCAATGTACCGCAGCGCACTGCGCAAATCAGCCGCTCGCAGATTACTGAATGGTACAAATTTAATATGAGTTTGAACAACTTGTGTCCTACAATGTGTAGCGTATTAGTTTGGTTGCTGTCAATGCTTGCGTCGCAAGCCTTGCGAGGTAATACGCGTTCGGTTTAGCAACGAGTTAACGGTTCCTAAAGGTCAGCGAATGATTCGTTTAAGTTTACATGCCTTTCTGCATGGTCGGCAAATGTTTCGTTAATGCTTCGCATCTCACGTGCTTTTTTCAACCTCATCACATCCTACTTCTATATCTGGTTCAACCTGCCCACTACATTTCCTGCAACTTTATTTTACAGCGAAACGAAACTAACCATGCAAACAACAAAAGTTAAAAAGCCTGTTAAACTTTCCAAGAAGAGAAAAGGCGTTAAAAATGGGAGAGAAACCTCGCATATAATACAAGCATGGAAATCGCACGGACAACCGGTTGGCTCCTGTTTCCACCGAAAAACACCGGCTTGCACGTAGTTTTTTTTGGGTTTCGTGTTAATTTTGACACCTTCCACTGCATTCCGACCAAAAGTTGATAATAGTTCGCAATTGTGTTATATTAATTATATTTTATATTAGTATCATTAGCCAAGCAGACTTCCACACATTCTTATTATTAATTATCCGTTCCATACAAGCGGCCCTCTATCTCAAAATTTTACGCGCACACAACTGAAAGAAACAAAATCCCATACAAAAGTCATAAAAAAGTAACCAAATATAAAGTAATTAAAATCCTCTCAACTTCCGGTATTAACGCAGGTACACACATCGATGATCGAAACAGACAGTTTAACACCCACGGTAAACTGAACTGCTGCCTTCGCGGCAATCGCTCTTGCCAATGAGAACATTGATCAGCACACTCTGCCCGCCTCGACTGATCTTGACCGCTTCCTGGACAATCTCCGCTAGCAACTTCGTACTAGTGATGGCTAACAAGCCGGCGATCCCTGCGCTGGAAGCGGGGATCAGCAGTCGTTAGATTAAACGTACCAAGTACGGATTTCTGATTCACAGCACGTACGGTAAAAGCATGAAGACTGTAACATGTAAGTTATGTAAGCGAGAATGCCGTTTCTCGAATAACTGATTATGCCAGATAGTGGCTCGAGTCTCAAAGGTCTTTTATTAGGTGAGGCGTAATGGAGTACATGAAGAAATTCCTGGGGAAGCGATTCCCATTAGTGATTAGTCCATTACGTTAAGCCTGTAGCTTGGCTAATGCGGCAGTTACGTTAACAAAAGTGTATTCCTGCAGCTGAAGCGATGACTGTGACAGTTATGCAGCAATTTTAAGACAATTTTTTCTTTCACTCTTCCTCAGTTTCCACAGAACAAAAACTTTCGTTTCCAGCGTTTTTTTGTTACTGACTGACTATGCCTTTCCTAATCAAAAATTATCGATGGAACGTCGTCGACGTTCGCCAAGACGACGAGCCTCTCCAGTACGGGCGAATTATCGACTGCGCAGAAGACGGACTGACGATCGATCTGGGCTGTAAGAACGGCATTAATCCCCACTTTGTTCCGTTCGGACGCATTTATCACTTCCAATGGAATTATGCCGACCAGAAGATAATTCAGGGACACCTCAATGTGCCAGTTGAAGGGCTAATGCGACTGAATCCCGACGAGCCAGCCAAATGGTATCCCGCCACATTTCTCGAGATCACGTCCTCTACGTCGGCTTTGATCAGAGCAACAACGCAGCAGGGCGCGGTTTTGGAAATACTGGGAGCCGGGGGTATCCGGGAACCACGCAACGATGAGATGCTGGTCCGATCGTTACTGGGAAAAGGCTTGTTCGCCAAGGAAGAAGTGGAGTTGCCGAGTGGGTTCAGCACTGGTGCTCCATCCCCGGGACCCTACAAATCAGACCATACCGGGCAGATGTTGGTCGACAACTTTAATCAGAACTGCGGTGGGAGCTGGATGTTTGCAACGCATATTGACGGGAATGTTCTTCATGTTGTGAAAATGACAGCGCGATTTCGTCGCAGATTTGATCGTGAGTGTCGTGCCATCTGTCCCAAACTTGAGGTACGCCGTCGGGTTCTAATGATTCTATCATTGTGCAGTGAATCTCCCAGAATTCGCTTAGTCAGTTTATTGGTCATTGCTTAGTATTTTAAACTTTTGTTGGTGTTTTTAAGTTGCGACTATAATTAATTTAGACGCCCTGTCAGTCCAATCTGAAAGTAAAGAACAAAACTCTAAAAATTTAATATGAAGCAATAAACTTCTGGCATTATCCTCATTTCTCATTGGAGCTCTCATTGGGATTCAAACAGTACAAGAATTTTATATGAATTTTATCATCGTCCCGGCATTTGCCAATAAACTACGGAATTTTACTAAATAATATGAAACGTACAATTTTGTGTTCTGATTGTGAACTAAAAGGTCGGAAGTGTAACGGCATAGCACAAGGAAGGCGAACAAATTAAATGCTGATTGCGTCTGCAGTCCTGTGTTATATTGTCTTCTGAAGGAATAACTTTAATGTCATCTGCAATGGAGCATACATAGCTCCCTTTTACACACTAGACAGAAACAAGCAGAAAAACAATAAGAAGTAAAACGGTGATCAGTTGTTGCAAAACATAATAATAATAACACAACCACAGAGGTAGAAGAAACGAGAAAGTAACAATCAGATTAATGATGTATCGAAATGTTTTTCAGGGTGATATACTGCGACGTCTGCTGGAAGTGCCGTCACATAGGCAGATATCTCTGCAGTACCAAGTACTCGTGCCATCAGATGCCAAGTTTAAGCTGCAGTCCGATGTAGTGCATGCGCTCCATTCTTGTACATTACCACCGTATGGCGTGTCCTTTGAAATAGCGCAGGTGCCAGCCAAACCGCAGTCCGAGCCCCGAATGCAAGCACTGCAGCCTATGCCACGGAAATCTCCGTGTTTCTCCGTCTCAAAGATCAGATCGGGACACTATCACCGCAGTCAGACCCGCAAGGCATCGCCAGCAGCGGATTCCTTGACCGTCAAACTTCAGGAGGTTATTCGTTCCGCTCTGGTTGCCGCGGAGCAGTTCGATGATACTTTTGCGGTCTCCAAAGCCTGTTATCTTCCCAACCACATTTTTTGCGAAATTTTCCAGTATTTTAGCTGTGCGGAGCAAGCGAAGTGCCGGCGAATATGCTCCAAGTGGAACTGCATTCTAACGTCGCCTGAAATCGCCGAGATACTGTATCTACCAAAAGAGGCGGTAGCGGTGCTTCCCCCTGTCTGCCTCCTGAAGGCCTGGAAGCGAACTACGAAGGTCATCATTAACACTGGCTGGAATGAGCCCACGCGCGTGGAGGATAGTAATGTGTACTCATCCCGAATGACATGCCGTGGGAAGTTATTTCAGTACACAATGGGAGAAAAGAATCTTCCTGCTTTGAAAATGCTGATTTTGGCTGATATCTGCTGGGCGCGAAGGGGGACGTTCATCAGCGATAAAGTGCAGTTCGCCAAGTACATCCAGGATATTTGCCATGAACTGACTGCGTGGGCTGCGGTGTGCCGTACTCTGGTGCTGAAAGATGTGACGGTGGCGTTCATGGGATGGACAGATGCCGACATGGTCATTCATATTACTACCGGACGGATTGTCGGAAGTTTGCACGTTGAGGATCTGTGGGACAAGATGGAGAGCAGCTTGCCAGCGGTGACGGACGGAGATCAAGCGTGTTTGATGGAGTTTATCGCGGATGCCGCGGGTACGGACTTGAATCAGGAGCTAGTGCAGGTGAGGAATGTGTTGTGTTCAGTACTAGGAAGATCAGATTTCTTCGGTTTTTATATAGTTAGTTTACGGAATTTTGTACTTAACGAAACGCAGTTGGTCGGCAAATTGGGGATGATCTTTGCAGATTCTGAATGAGCGTCAAAGCGGTGACCCTCGCGACAACAATCAGTGCCGCGGAGTGGTCTGGACTGTGGATGATTTGGCCGCTTTGGAGTGGGGAAAGCTGAGCAAACTCACTGTACATAGCATGCTCAAGGCTGCTTGCTTCGAGCAGTTTGTCATCGTATTGAGTTTGTGAGCGTGAACGTATGTCAATAGTTGGAAGATCGCAAACTTGAATAACTGCTAGGAATACTGACTTTATTAGATGGCCGTGCTCGTTGCATGACCGTGTCGCATGTCATGGTTATAGTCATTTTTT
>JAQGAU010003793.1:0-12595 GCA_034698045.1 Paramacrobiotus richtersi
CATACAATCAGCTGGCACAGCAGTTAAAAAACCCATGCGGTGCTTCATGCATCGATCGTAAGTGATATCAAAAAAGCCGTACCGCACACAACACTATACAACAAAGTCGCCTTTTTTCTTGCAAAATGTCAAGCCAACGTAAACGTTTCATTCTAGCCCCGTTTCCCGCATTTGGCCATATCATCCCAACCCTGGAGCTTGCCAAGAAGATATCCCAACACCACGATGTCACTGTGCTCGTATCCGCTGCCAAACTATCCGAAATACACTCCCGCAACCTAATTTCAACGGAAACAAATCCCTGCATAACGTTTATCCCGTTGGAGGATGGTCTTGTTCCAGATGACGACAAGGACGTCAGCGCATCCCAGTTAGCCCGCCTCGCTACCAAAACTAACGACGCACTCCGGAAAGTATACGAAACGGTAGAAACCGACTTTGTCATTGCGGATTTCCCCATTTCGGGTTCCCTTGACACGTGCCAAGCAAGGAAGATCCCAACCGGTGTATTCCATACCGCTTCAGCTGCTGCTTTGTGTAATAAGCTCGGGGTGAATAAAGACACTCCCACCTTACCGGACGATCACTGGCTGCACCCGAAAAATGGGAAAGCGGATATTGGGGCGCAAGGAATCCCGGAATCTATGAAGCAGATTAACCTGCATATTCAGAAAGCTATACAACACTCGAAATGTGTGATTTTGAACTCTGTGCGGGAATGGGAACCGGAAGCGGTGGATTACCTCAAGCAGCACCACGCAACGAGTGATAAGGATGTACTGTTTGTCGGACCGCTGTTTCCCGAGGAGGTTAATGCGGAGACTGACGTATCACGATGGCTTGATAAACAAGGACATCGGAGTGTCGTTTACGTTTCTTTCGGGAGCTTGTCCATCGATTTCCCTGCAAACCAGCTTTCCGAGATCTGGATGACACTGGTATCGTTGAACCGGCCGTTTCTGTGGGTTTTAAAAGAGAAAGAACAACGATGTCTGCAAAAGCTTAATCTAACGGAGGCTGACGTGGATTTTTTAATTGTCCGCTGGGCCCCGCAAAAACTGGTACTAACCCACCCCGCAACGGCTGTTTTCGTGTCCCACTGCGGATGGAACAGTACGATGGAAAGCATTTGGGGAGGAGTGCCGGTTGTGGCGTGGCCGATGGCGTCCGATCAGCATCAAAACAGTCAGTTTCTGGTGGATTTGGGAGTGGGGCTGAAGATCCCGGATACGAGTATGTTGTTCGAGAGAGTGGTTAGTACGCAGCAGATCGGGGAAAGGATACTGGAGCTGACGGGGTGGAAGAGCGGGCAGTATGGAGGCGAGTATGTGCGGTGTTGTGGGATTCTGAAGGAACGGGCCCAGGCGGCTGTTGCGGCGGGTGGGAGTTCGTATCTGGGTATGGTTAAATTGGTGAGAGATACTGCTGACCAATGCCAACTGGGCGGTACCGTTTAATTTATGCTGTGGGATTCCAATATACGTCGTTATCATCTATTGGAGTCTTGCTCTACTGTCGTAACGATACACCGGAAAAAATCGGCGTATTTTCGGTTGGTTTATTTGTTACTGTCTGAAGGGCACATGCGCATATTGTAATGTTTTGACAGAGTCGTAAGAGTTGTCTTTTACGTTCGAGTACGTGTTACTGGATTTTCTTCAGAAACGCTAACGTGCACTGTAAGCCTTACGGGGTGCTTTCTTTAAACAATTTTTTAAGAGTTATAGTGTTCCGTTAGTCAGTGTACTGTGTACTGTACTTTAGTGACTTTTACCACAACCGAACCAAGGATGCGGTATTGCAAGTACGTAGTGGTAGGAGGTCGTTTTTGCACAGTCATGTGGGTTGTTTCAGCTAGCGGATACATCCAACTCTGTCATAAATTTTCGATTTGATAAGATATTCGATACATTGGACAAACGGTAGGTGCCGATGAATATGGCAGTCATCTACTTGGTTGTACAATAACGAAGCACCGCATCGTCCAAGTCTTAGGGTCGTACTAACCAGATCTAGACATGGAATACATGCACGACTGATATACAGTCAAACTACAGTCGAAGTAAATCAACTTCTAGTCTGAACTTTACGAACCCGTCGAATCCTTGAGAGCAAAGCAAATTTTCGCGCGCTTACAGTATATAGTACAGTGCAGCACTAACCTTTGTTAGCTTTTGATTGTTTATGGAGTTGCCGGTAAACAGTAGTAAGAGCAACAATTTATCTCGCCCTTTTTCAAATTCTGTGCAGTCTTACTGAAAACTACAAATTCTGATTGATTGAGAACCCGAGTGATATTCACTTCGTCCCATCCGATCATGAACTAAAACAACTGAAATTTAAAACAGTTACTCCCGCGTTGTAAATGTCACGAACAGTTTCGAGCCGGTGCGCGTTAAATTTTTAGCCGAATTCGTATAATAAATGTTTGAAGTGTTACAAAAAAGTGAAAAAACAAACTGAAACAAAGAAATGCTGTATTAAACTAAAATGGTGTATTTTTTGGATATTAAAAGGTCCAGACAACGCTCTCACACTGGCCAATGACCACGGTAATACATACGTACGTATCACACAAACCACTTTTAGAGCTACGCATGAGAGTGTGCAATACCGCACGCTGCTTGATCCATAGCGGCCCAACTGTTTCATCCGCTGCGGTTTACATTGGCTGGTCAGGGGAAGGCACCTGACCCCAGCGGCTTGCGCGAAACTCCAGGACTTTGACCATGTCAGCGCGGACGAAGGGCGATAACTCCATGCTGCTGATCAGCATCGAGCGGAGAGTACTATACATTCTGAGAATCCGCTGCTCAAATTCCTGCAAAATTTGAAAATGCAGCAGAAAGTACAGCTAGTCATGAACAATACTTTTGGTTTGGCGAAAACGGAGAGTTAAAGGGGGCCAGGAAATAAAACTGAGATGGCGTGATGGCGTGCGTGAAAAAAAGATGGCGTGCGCCCCACTAACTACGAGTACCGAGTAAATACCGGTACATCCGTTCGCCAAACCTCGCTTACGAAATTCTCGCCAACAGCCAGTTCACAGCACGAGATAACAGCCAAACGATTTCGCAGCAGTGTGAAGTACAGGAGTAGAGGGCATTCTTACATACTTTCCCTTACCGACACAACGGAAGGATCAGTGCGGATCATTTCATCAAACGTAGCTCCGATAATGCTCAACATTTGCACTGCGCATGCACAGTTATCCACATATTCGGAGCGCATAGCCCGAATGGAACGGCTGTCGAAGCATAGACTGATAACCACAGTAACAGAGTACATCATTGCGGGAATTGTTCGCTTAAACTGCGGCAGTCGCATCAGTTTGTCGCTCAGTACCGTGGAAAACAACACGGCACGGCGCGCGCTCGCCATTACGGCGGTATCGTGGTGCTTTTTCTTCATCAACAAACGCAAGGCATTGTCTGACTCTTCCAAGGTACATCGAAGATGTTACTAAAGCAAACAAAATATGCACTACTGTAAACAAAGAGGAATTTCGATAAAACCGTCAAAACCAGTCGGTCAGTTCAATAACTCAGCAGATGCTTTCAGGTCTAGCTGACTGACACCAGATATCAAATACAATCACGAAGAACTTGCAACAGATTTAAGTTAACTTGGTATCAATTCAAACAAACGCTAAAGTTCAGATATACCTGCTAATAACACAAAAACAAATCAATAGGATTTGGTGACCTGCATTATAAATATTTTCTTCTCAGTAATCGTGGACTGTCAAGAAGGCCTTGCTTACTACTTACATACCATCAGTGAGTCACTGAATGTGTAACCTTCGATTCTCTTCGTGAACCGTGTGCTCAGTTTAGCGAGTAATGCCGATGCAGCATAGTATTCACATTTCCCAGCGGTGGCGGTAGCGAAAACACTCGAAACCATCTTGTCCAGGATGGCTTTCTGAGTAACACAGCCAAAAAATGGTTCAAGGAGATTCTCGATGGTCTCATCGATATTTTCAGTATCTCCAGTGATTCCAGCGGTAGCTTGCACGGAACGCAGCAATCCATTCAAAAATAGTTTCTGGGGTATTGTATATGGTTGCTGGTCACCTGAGTCTTGTTTCTTTTGCGAAATGCAGAAGCAACAAGTTTCTGCTTCGAAGGGTTGCGCATAACATCAGTCGCAGCTGTGGATTCCTGCTTTTTTTGTGATTTATCATCCGGTTGCTGGGTCAGGGTCTGACTATCCGCACTTTGCTGGAGATTTTTTTTCCCGGTTTTAAATTGGTCAGGGAGACCTTTACGTGAGCCACATCCGTGCGCGAACCATTGCTACAAGAGAAATTGAAATTGAACGACTGTTTGCAGACATTCAAACAATTTTGAGATAGCCGGTTATCAGTTCAACATGCAGATTTTCTTATAAGAATGCACTGGCCCACAAGCAACTACGCGTTTTGAAAACATCCAATTAATACATACCGCAGCCCTTCTTTGGCTTGAACTAAACAGTAGCATTTGTGGTTTACCATTAACTACATAAATGCATCTTCTCATGTTACCTTCCATTCATCAGCCCCGGGAACTCGCAGAGCCAGCATATCGTGCTCGGCATGGTGACCTTGACTCATGCAATTTTCGCATAAATCATAATCAGCACATTCCATACACTTGAACCTGATTCCAGGCACTTTGCCGCAACAGCCGGCGCAGGTCACATCAGGGTGGACAAGTTTAGGCCTACCCGAACCGGATGACTTCTTGACTGAGCGTAGATACATGTGCAGCTGAGAATTTTGGTCGCTCGAAATCGAATCGCGGGCATTCTGCAGCTCGTGGTCAGATCCACACGTAACGAAGTCACCGTCAGAATCTGTTACGAGATCATCGCTAAATTGTTAACTGCTTGTTTACGCGCTAGATTCGAGAGCACTTGGAGGAACAAAAATAAATGTTTGACGTTCTTGTAGAAAATCAACCCAAAATTGTCGACCTGTTTCAGGAAAGTCGCTGCTGCGATACATCGTTAATCAAGCATGTTTCTGACCAATGTCTTTTGCAGCGCTGCAAAGCAGTCTGCAAAGAAGGCATTCGTTTCTTACCTTTGTAAGACAAGCAAAACTTCTCGCGGCCAACGAGCTGACGAATATCGTGTTCTATATCACAATACCTAAACAAACGTGCGTTCCCCAAGGTAGAACGCAGTCTGAAACGGCGGATTTCACCTTCCGGCTCAATGTACAGCTTAACTTCCGTAGCCATTGTCAGGGTGGAGAAGAAAGTGCAATCAATGGAACGCTAAAAGTGAAATTGTTTATGCACGTTGTGTAAAGTCGTCAATATAGGGGACTCAAGTTGTCGATGAAGTTCACTGACAAGCACTGCCAGCCGCGGCGCCGGCTGCTGTTCAAGCGCCTTGTGGATGGGATATACGGGTTGGAAACGCGTGCTTTATCAAGTGCCGTATGATCAGTGGGACACTTGAGACATGACACCATTGTAAACCACGACGCGGCAGTGGTACACTGGTATGGCGTTCCTTAAAGCCACCATGTGAATATAACTCCGCGTACCGTATCTTCGCCAATCCATGACGGCGTACAGTATGTATCCGGATCCCCGCTTCTGTGATAGTTCACCTGCACTGATTTACGTCCCGCGCACACCTTACTGTACTAGATGCGGAAGGATCGATGGCAATGCCTACGTTCACTTTTCACCGTACTGTGGAAATGCAGGCCGAGGACGTCAGCAGTCACTTCTGTAAAGTTGTAAACAAGTTATGGAAAGGCGGAAGACAGCCTCGTCAGCGGCCGGTTGGCTACTACTACCGTATCAGTATAACATATCCGTGGGCGTTATAGATACATTGTGAATAATGAGTAACATACGGTGTCCTGGTGTGGGGAGGATATATAGCTTTATGATTGAGTTACATGATTGAGTTACATGGAGTGCAAATAACAGTGATTAAGTTTTTAATAAAGTTTTAACAGTGATAACACTGGTGAAAACTACCGAAGCGAAATCTTGCAGTACAAACAGTACCGGCATTATTTTATCAAAATATGGGAATACGCATAACCATTTCTTAGCGTTAAAAAAGAGATCTATAAAATGTCGGGGCGTACTCGAAATTCAAAACGACATCTTCTCGAACAGACGAACTACTCTACTGTGCTGTTTTGTCCTTACTATCAGTCTATCACTAAATTATTGAATGTATATTATCGAATTTCTTCCTGAAATGTGTCTATACAATACAGTACTTCTACTAACATTTCCCAGCGGCAGGACTGGAAACATCCCTCGTAAGGATAGTCTCTTTGCTCGTGTTGGTTCTTACGCTGACCAGGCTTGTGAAATGTTTACCGGTGAGAACTGGCCTCTCAACATTGGAGTATATGAGTGGCTGTTCGCCCCCAAAGGGGTTTAGTAATCTGTCTCATGTGCGGTTTCTTGTCTAAGTGTGATTTTTGTTTTATTGATTTTATTTTGTGACTGTAAATCTCGTCGTGTATTCAAGATTGTTTTTAAACACAAAGACGACTGGAAACCCACACTCAGTACAAGTCTACAAGACGGCATTTTCCGTAAACATTATCACACAATGTCACAAGACGATCCGTGATGCTCCGGCAAATCCAGTTGACGGATTTGAGCTGACTTGAGCGATAATTATATAAAAAGAATGAAAAATGTCCCCCGAGATAGGGCCCGAGAGGCATTAACGGCTGTGGCTTCTCAGGTCCGGTTGATTTTGGCTTTTGCGCTGAGGTTGACTTCGGTTTTGCACAACCGCAGCAGAAATGGTGACCCCTGAGGGCTTTGATGGGAAACGACCACCCAGTTTTTAGATTGGCACCTGATCATCCGGTCATCTTTGATGGAGAATTCTTTTCAGCCTGGTGACAGTCACTGTGGTGACCTTTACGCGTGCCATATCCGTGCGCAAACAGTTTCTGCATGGGGAAAAAAGTTTGAATTTGACTGGGGTAATCGGCTTTCCCGACTAGATTGTGTTAACGGCTTGCTTATGGCGCGCATAATGACGGCAAGCTTGCATCTTCCTTATGTTTATGTCATGGCGCAAACAGGCTAATCATCGTCAGTTGATACTTTGACCTTCTGAATTAAAGTAGTGTCTGCGGCCATTCCGACCGCGATAGCACAACTGGATATACGGTGGTTTTTAATATTGTGTTTAAAAGCGGTAATAGTTTCACGCATTAATTTAATAGTTATGCCAATAACTGGTAACCAACTGAAATCCGATCATTCCGATGCATCCGGGACAATCCAACTGGACCAGGCATGTGGTGCGCCAGTTAATATTTTATTATGAGCTACGTAATTTTACCTACGTAATGTTGTTATTTTACCTTCCACCCGTCAGTGCCGGGAATTCGCACCGCCAGCATATCGTGTTCCCCATGGTGACCTTGACCCATACAATTCTCGCACAGGTCATAATCACCACACTGCAGACACTTGAAACGCGTTCCGGTAACTATGCCGCGACAGTTGGCGCAGGTCACATTACCATGAACGGGCTTCGGCTTGTCCGGATCGGATGGCTTGTTGGCTGGGCGTAGGTAGAATCGCAACGGACCAGGATCGAGCTGATTATGCCGTACGGCATCCTTCATCTCGTGTTCAGATCCGCACACAACAAAATCTCCTTCAGCGTCTGTTACAAAATGATCAGACATTTCTTATTTGCGCGTTTGGTTCCAAGTTTTCGAATGAAACACTACATATTTAACCAGTTTTGTTCGGTCAATCGCCCCCAGTTACACCAGTCACTGTGCCTGTGCCACGCAGTGTAATAAATCGGTCTTGTGATGAATGCTTTTCGGAGCGTTGCACAAACGGTACAAGTATGTAATCTGGGAAAGCGTTCGTTTCTTACCTTTATAAAACAGGCGAAAATTCTGGCGGCCTACGAGGTCACGAACACTCTTTTCTAGGACAGAAAGAGAAGCATTATACGAGTCATACAACTGAAAGCGGCGGATTTTGCCTTCGGGCTCTATGTAGAGCTTGACTTCCTTCCAGTGCGGCATGGAGAAGGCAGTGCAGACTGTGCAGTTGACCTTGAAAGCAAACAAAGTAAGTAAACCTAACTGAAGACCGCAGAGAAAGCAGACACTGTAGGCTGAAGCCGATGAAATTCAGCGACAGCAGTCAAGTGTTCGTGTTACAATAACCACTTTATTCATAGTGCAACTGAACAGATACAGATATCTAATCATCTTTTATTTTTTTTTTTGAATGTTTCTTTGTGTCGATTGGGTAGTCCGGGATAATGCCATTAAACATATAATCAGCCATTAGATTATGCTGTATTCCGGCGAGACACAAGCAGAAGTGTGATAATACGATACGCGAAGCTTATCATCGAAACGAAACAGGACAATCTGAGCTAGCAGACAATCATGCACCAATCAAGAACATTCTTTCAAGAAACAGAGAACTTGACAGTACATACGGGACAAAAGATGCGATTCGCTACGACACTTGAGATCACGTGCGTACATCGGCATTGAGTGGCAGTGATATGTGTCGTGAAGCCACCTCGGAATCTGGCTTCGCGAGCCGCATTTTTGACAATAACACACCGTACCCTATCTGGATTTCCTTTGCATTCCAAACCCTGTTTGTTTCTTAAGGGAACAGCACCAGAACAGAAAAATGAATTCCGCCAAAAACTAGAAGCCTTCGTCCTTGATTGTTGATTGACATTTGACCTCACAGCAATCTATCGATTTTGCTGTGACCAACCTTTTCTTTGTTTCTTTATCTGACTCATAAGTCTGTGTGTAGTTCATTCAGTTTCTCAAGGGCGCGCATAATGACGGCAAGCTTGCATCTTCCTTATGTTTATGTCATGGCGCAAACAGGCTAATCATCGTCAGTTGATACTTTGACCTTTACTTCCATGACCCACTGAAACCATACCCGACCAGATTTGGTCAATGCTTGAAAACAGTCCTTGTATCAATTTTTAATCAACGACCGTGTTATGAATGTATTTGGGGCAGTCTGGACAAGCTTAACTTTCCGTCCATTTCTCATTTCCTTATGTATAGCGAACTAATGATCAAACTTTGTGGTGTTTGGCGCATGTTTCCTAAAGCAACAGATAGGAACTAACAGGGACATCCATGATCCATCCATCCGAACACCGGCCTGCCGAAAGAATCGGTACTTGGTACCCAAACATACAAGTGGTGGCTTCACAGTACGACAGTACTGTATGTAGTGCTGTTCATGTCGGCTGATCATGCCTAACTTGTAAGTTACAATGTTACCGATTTCTCTCAGCAGGCCGTTACTTGTAAAGTTATATTTGAAATTCTCTATATCTAACGGCTGTATAATCAGCTGGCGCAGCAGTCATAATTATCAAAAGCCATGCACTGCTTCTTCCATCGATCGTAAGCGACATCAAAAAAGTACCTCATACAACGTATATCACGTGCATGACAAGCCGCCTGCTATCATTCTTGCAAAATGTCAGGCGAACGTAAACGTTTCTATCTAGTCCCGTTTCCCGCATTCGGGCGCGCATATCATCCCAACCCTGAAGCTTGCCAAAAAGATTGCCGAACACCAAAAATGTGACGTTCGTCGTATCCGCAGCCAAACTATCCGCATCCTAGATAACCTACCTTGCTACCAAAACCAATGACGCACTGCGGAAAGTATACGAAACGGTCGAAGCCGACCTTGTCATTGCGGATTTTCCAGTTTCGGGTTCTCTAGACACTTGCCACTCGTCGGACCGCTGTTTCCCGAGGAGGTTATTGCGGAAACTGACGTATCACGATGACTTGATAAACAAGGTCACCGGAGTGTCGTTTACGTTTCGTTTGGGAGCTTATCCATCGATTTCCCTCCAAACCAGCTTTTAGAGATCTGGATGACGTTGGTATCGTTGAACCGGCCTATGAAAGAGAAAGAACAACGATGTCTGCAAAAGCTGAATCTAACGGAGGCTGACGTGGATTTTTTAATCGTGCGCTGGGCACCACAGAAACTGGTACTTACCCATCCCGCAACGGTGGTATTCGTGTCCCACTGCAGATGGAACAGTACGATGGAAAGTATATGGGGAGGAGTGCCGGTTGTGGCGTGGCCGATGGCGTCCGATCTGCATCAAAACAGCCAGTTTCTAGTGGATTTGGGAGTGGGGCTGAAGATCCCAGATACGAGTATGTTGTTCGAGAGAGTTGTTAGTACCCAGCAGATCGGGGAGAGGGTACTGGAGTTGACGGGGTGGAATAGCGGGCAGTATGGAGGCGAGTATGTGCGGTGTTGTGGGATTCTGAAGGAACGGGCGCACGCGGCCGTTGCTGCGGGTGGTGGTTCGTATGAAGATTTGATGAAACTGGTACCAGACTTCGGCTGACTGACTGGACGGTGCTTCTTCATCTATCCTGTATAGCTTCGAATGCCATTTGGCACAATCCGATACATAACCGTATTACAGCGGATAAAATCATTCACCTGTATGTCGTGGTTTTACTTATCCATGCTCACCTGTTCTTCCTACGTTCTGTAGCTTTCTCCAGTGTTCTGTAGCTCGATAAGCCGCTCACTGGCATTTGCACAAATTGTGTGTTAGAATTGACGCAATGACGCTTACCGGCCTTACAACAACAATCTTCCGCTTCTCATTCTCGAGTGAGCTGGCCGCTGACTGGTTTCTCTTTCATACGAAAGCTTTTCGTATTTCTCTCCCTGATTATTGAATAAATTGTACGCCGGGACCTGCGTGTATTTCTTAAGTTCTCTTGAATATAAGCCGGTAACAATTGAAACCCAAACAGTAGCCTAAGCTTCCGGGCGGGACTCGCGACATCCCAGTTTGAAAGGAATCAACTTGGAAAGGACGCGAAATCGAAAACATTTTTTTTAAAGTCTTTTCAGCAAGGTACGTGCGGTACTGTCGCGCTGTGATCAAAACTCATGTTTTTTATGGGCGCTAAAGTTCTGCAGGTGATCTGCAGGCAACTCATGAGTTGCCTGATTTACTGCGGAACATTGTAATAAATTCTGTCATGCAGTTTCCGTAAACTAATGTCTTGTGTGTCCAGCGCGAATTTGAAACAGAACGTCTAAGATGGTTCTTATCTGCTGCACAGTGCAGCGGATCGTGCCCAGATTTGAATGTGTCATTCAGGAAGGATGGGTTCTGTTCCCTTTCGGATCAATAAAAGTCTAATTCCCAGACGGAGGGGCGGTTAATTCTTTATGATGCTGTTCAGCTGTTGTGTGTAATGCAAAACCCTGTGGGATGATATCGAAAGGCCGCACGATGCACAGCGGATGCTATAATGGGCTACGTGAACACCTGATTGTGATATCAAAAGGCGGAGTTTATAAATTACTCCCGCTCGAACTCGTCCCTATTCATTATAATTCTTTATACCGTGTTGTCAATAGTGTGTTAAAAGCGTTTGTGATTGGTAAGCATGGCTGGTTTCGTTGTACGAGCTTCGTTGTACAAGCTTCGTTGTTGCATAACAGCGCCACAGAAACGGCATCCCTTGCCCGTAAACTGTAAAGTTAACAGAGGCACCCATATGCATGCCCTATTCAAATGATTTTCGGCACCGTGCCAACGGAGTACGAGTGCACGATTTATCGATCTCATTTTCCCAGGACGAGCACACACGAAGTACCAGTTTTTATGTTACAGCGTACCTTACGCGCTGGCGTATCTGGCGTGTTCCACCATCTGCCGAAGTAGACATTACTGCTGCCTCAACTGCTGCCGCACTTATGAAGTGCTGAACACGCGGCCCAACGTTCAGTATGCCGTCACATTTCCTGCTTTTGTTATTGCTGCTTGGCTGAACTGGTGAGCGATGTTAGCATCCAGGCTAACGTGCCGCAGTTATGTTGAACCGGAACTTCAAAATTATATATGATATGTAACATTACGATCACTTCCAGTCTACTGGATCCATCTCGGAAAGCTGCCGATTCAAACCAGTACTCTGGTAATCTCAGATTTTCACAGTATCTCAGGTTTCCATAATACGGACTTGAATCGTCGTTGTCAAAAGATTACTAATCTGGGACAAATGCTCGCTGTTCATAACACGGTATCCACCGGTCCTATTTTTTCTCGGCCTATCGGGTTTTTAGTTGGAGCGGTTTACGCACAGGGTTCGCTGTGCATGTATGCTATCACCTAAGAAATTTTAGTACTTTATTTATCGTACATATTTCTTCATAATATGCAGTCCAGATGTGCTGTGGGGGAAAATACCACTATGCGAGGATAAGAAGAGTTGAAAATTCGACCCTTATAAGGCTTTTCATGTTTATCAATGCTGCGCATGGTATAATCATACCGGCGCACCTCTGCCGACCATGAAAAGTGCAATCGATATCGATTGCAATGCAATTTGCTAGCCTGGATGGAAACTATGTTTCGACTGGAAACTACGGATGAAGCACGTGCTTAGTTAGATCAGTGCATTCTCTGACTGGAAGGATATACCTGACAGTTTAAAAATATTTATGTGGTAAAGTCTATTACCCTTTTGCACCATTTGGCTTTTTACACACCCTTTTCTTGCAGACCTGTTTCAATAAATTGTAGTTTAAACTAT
>JAQGAU010003794.1:0-12592 GCA_034698045.1 Paramacrobiotus richtersi
CTGATTCAGGCGGCACGTATCGTACAGCGCAGTGGGATAGCTCATTTTGCAGAGAAAAATCTCCTCTATTATATTGAATGTTTCTGTAAATCTGTCCCGAGCTGTCCCAGGGTACCACAAAGCGCGCACTTGTCCTTAATCAAAGTTGACCATGTACGTACTGGTAAACCGTGTTACTATATAACTGTTGTACGATTCAAACCTTCCGTCACCTAAATGACTTTACGGAAGTGCAAGTACGCTAGCTATACAAATACGCTCTTTGCTCCAAACGTTTTCCCCTGGGACCGTTTTAACTCGAAAGTAGCCGATACCATGGATTTCTTCTCCGTGTGGAAATGGACGGCTCTCGTTTTGGCTGCTCTTGCTGCGGTAAGACCGGGGATGTAAAGCGGTATGACCTGTAAAAATTAGAACTTTTGCTCTTGCAGTTGATATTCCGAACCGGTACTGGGATGTTACGGTGATTAACGCTCGATCGCGCTAATAGATCTCTTTTCATAGGTCGCTACGGAAGTCGGCAGTCAACCAGTCGAGGAGATCGTAAAAAGCGGCCTACCTGCTCCGAGATGTTTACCTAGAAGATGTCCACATTAACCTTACGGTCCTGCTATCCTGCAAAAATGGAAGTTTAAGCGGGTTTCACTTGTAAATTACAAATGTGCTTTGCATGCCGTCAAAGCGACAATTCTGCATGAAAAAATAAGAAATTTATGTTTACCACAACAACCTTCTCTTGAGCTTAAACTTGAACTTGTTACAATCGCCTCCAGCATTTATTGCAAATTTTAAACAGAAACCAGTGATTGTTGTTCTGCAAAACAGTTCCTGTCAAGCAATCGTGTCTGCCATACATAATATTTTGCACATCCATTCATACCACTGAGCGAATCATTACTGTTCCATTTAATAAGACACAATGCAGTAGAACAAAACAAAAAATTAATCAGAAGGGTCTGCGGAAGCGCCATTGATTAGTGAAGTTATTTATCAAGTTACACCTATAGTACTATACATAACTACGTACGTCAGCAAATACATAAATTACGTCGCCTAACAGTTCGCCCCTGTGAGATCGGACCTTCGCGATTTCTGCCTTTTGATTCTATGCTATGCAATGTCAGCATCACAGAACTGTTTTTACTTCGTGCGAAAGTTCCAATAAAGCATCAACTAGACAGGAAACAGTTGATAAGATCGTGCGTGTAGACGTAGTCGCGTACCGGCTCAAAAGATTCAAGAATAACAATCATGCATATGTATGTCAGACCATGGCCAGGGAAGCACCACATCTTTTCAAAAATGTGGCATTTTACTCTTTTGCCGTCCGCAGAATTTGAAGGGGGTTCTAGGACATATGGTAGGCACTGCGTTCTCCACAACAGCACTAGCAGGTTAGAAATCGAAAAGGCCTGATTTGGCAGAGGTGAGTTTGTAAGCGTAGAACTGGTAATTTTAATTGCTAGACAGAGGCTCTGGTAGCCGAAATCATCGTAGGCCCAGTTTATCGTGCCTGGTATCTTGCTACATGCTACGCTTTTTGCCAGGCGTGGTCAATTTGTGTCGTCACATAGCCGAAGTCACTTGCAATGGTGTTCACGCGCACAGACTAGACTTGGTAGTCGCAACTACGTAGCGCGCTAGAAGCGGTAGTCGGTCCGTGTAAACAGCACTTTCCTACCAGTAGTCGCACTGGAAGCTGCTTCCCATAGACGCAATGGTTAGTGCATGTAGCAACCTCATGAGGTTACTACACCACGCTAAAACCAGTCGTACAATATCGAAATCAGCTCAAATGTGCAGCTGTATAAATTATTAAATTACTGTTGACGCTTTTGCACAGCCGTTCAGCTATTACATGTTGCGAACTTCAATATTACTCTTTAAATTTTAACTGCTTAATTTTTCTCAATTTTAATTACGATTACTATCGTAGGTGTCAATTAATAATTTTCCTGTGCTTGTTATATTTTGTTATTCTTACTATGTTTATTACTGGAGTTATTTTTTACGCTTAATCCTTAGAATTTTGTTGCTTAAATATTATAATTTCTAAATGATTTAAATCGTGTTTTAAAACCAAAAATGTTTTTCGCACTCAATCGATATATATCGTTCTAGTAGCTAACAACTCGTCAGGCATTTGCTGACCTTTATGGGTCGGGCCGTTTATTTAGGGCTACTTAAACTGTCGACCACGTCAGTAACTTTTTAAATATTCAGTGAGCAAGCTTGACTCCACCGTCAGCCAGTCAGTTCAAAAGGAAAAATTGTAGTTGAAATTATTTCTCCGATGTGCTCTCCATGGATCTAACTTAATCTAATTCAATCACTACTTCTATATACCGGATAAAGGAATGCGTGATTTGTAGTGACTATATTTGTTGCACCAAGTCAAATTTAGGGGGTTAAATAACCTAAAACGCTCCCGCGTGTAATTTGCTGCATAATTGTTGTGTACGTAAATTATTATACACTGTACTGAAAACCGAGCCAGAATCAGCATGACACGGTTTTTTGGACGGCAGTACAGTACGTTGTTTTTGCTGCTGAACCTGCATATTAAAAACATAGCTGTTATTATGACACTAAGCAAAACAAGCCATTCAGTTTTGGTGCTGTTGGTCCTAATCACATAATCGCGACTCGTGAGTCAGTACAGTACTCTGTAGTGCGCTCGTATAACATGATGTTTATAATCAGAAAAAGACACTGGCCGCATGTTCACATTACGAAAAAAAACATTTCTCGCAGTTATTTATTTGGAACATTCCGGTTTAGCCTTGTCAAAACAAATTTACTGGTACGTTGCGGCATCTCGAGCAATGATATAACAGGTTTTGTTTTTGCAAAAATAGCTTTTTTTCGGTACATAAATATCCTGCTACAGTGTCAATCGCATACAAAGTTGCCCATAACTGAACTTTCGGATAAACAACCTAACTAGCTCCTGCATATTCCGGCATCATGAAAGTCTTTACTACCATCTGGAACTGTCTGTGTCTCCTTGTGGTCGTCCTTGCTATGGTAAGCCAATATTTTATAAAACAGCATAAATATAACATGCTACAACTTACAACCTTAACGTTAACGCAATTTGCTACCAACGCTATCATCTTTTAGTTCACTGTACCATTCACTAATGCAGCCAAACCAGGAGGTGAACCATTTGGTGGAACCGTAGGGTGTCTTTGTGGTCCAGACTTAAAACCCTGCCCAGCGTCTAAATGTGGACAGAAATGAACCACCATCGTGCCGATTTCCAGTATGCGTGCGTGTGGAAATGGAGGATATATTATGATACAATGCGCAACAGAACTTTTTTGCGGAAATTAAGATTCGTCCGCCTTTCTAACTTCACCTCTACTGTGTTAGAACCTGCCTTACTGACTTTGGTCAGGCAATCTGCAATGAGTGGGAAAAATGTACATTACGAAAACTGAAATTAAAACCAGTGGCCCCAGTGCCTGCGTTATAAACAGTTAATTTAACAGTTTGCATAACAGACAAACAATGCAGAAACTATAGGAACATTCCTTTTTCTGTGCCATGCTAAGCATGATACGTGACCGTTTGTTGTTTTGAATTTTCGTTAATTTTTCAAGTGCAATAAGGTTGACAACAGCAGATCCATTTTTATCTCAAGAAGCCGCTGAGTTACTGCCCATGAAGTAGTACTTCCTTACTTAGTTCAGAACCGGTACCTATGCGAGCTTCGTGGCCAATTTGGTATGACATATCGGAAAAACCAGCGCATCTCCTAAATGAATGGGTACATGATTTTCCGCAAAAGGTCTGACGCTACGAAATCAAATTAAAAGGCGTTATGACGCGTCAAGTGCGAGTAATGAACTGGGCGAGGAGGTGTGATAAGAAAAACCGATGAAAACCGAATCCGCCTCCCATGTTGTACAGTACATCTACCGCTTATATCGTTACTGCTGCTGCTCAAGAATCGAGATGTGCATAAGCTATGGAAACTACAGTCTCATCTGCAGGATCCAGCCGAAATCACAGACATGTTGGCAATGTTAGTGTGATCAGACCTCGCCGATAACGCTGCATATGCCCAGCATAGTCATTATTATTGAGATTTTTTGCGTTCAGTGTGAATCTTACGAAAACAGCAATGTATTATGAAGCTCAGGGCTCTGGTAATTAACGCAGAAATGTTTACTTTAGGATTTACCCATATCCGTAAATGAGTATTGTTTCCATTTATTTTCTTCGTGTTGTTTCAACTTGCTTCGCATTATGTATGTTTGGTTTCGAGCCACTCCAAAGAATTGTATGTGGAGTCAAAAACTTCCTATTTTATTATTCCTGTTATAGTCTACTATATTCTTTGTGACCGTACCGCCAGCATCATGAAGATTTTCTGTATATGGAACTGGACGTACATTGCGGTAATCGCTCTCGTTGCTGTAAGTTTCCTTGGCATAAATTTAAAAAATAGTAAGGACCCTTCAAGTGTTCACCCATCAAAGATACAACCATGTAAAATCAGATTATGTTTCTTGCAGTTGGCCGCTTGTACCGAAAGTACGCCTATACAACCTGATAACGAAGCTGATAGTCTCTTTCCTTGTGGGAAGGGCGCCCTGTGCGCAAACAAGCAAAAATGAAGGATTTTTGTGAGAAGCCTATTTTTTCCGGATGCGTGACCCAAAAAAGCAAACATAGGTTTCCTTGCATTGTACATAGCCTGAAGAACGGAAAGAGCGCTTTTCTCGTGACAATTGTTAGTGATTGTGTTGGTTTGAAACAGCTAACAATATGGTGTCTTAAAGGCGTAAACCGAATAAAACTGTTATTGTTGATTGAACCTTCAAGATTCTCTCATTTAGACGCAGTTCTTTGGTAAACGGTAAACTGTAGATCCAAAAACCCCGCACAAAAAGACACCGGAATCATTTTTCATGCAATTTATTGATGAAAAGGTAGCGGACCAAAAATGCGGACAAAAGATGTCTGCTAACGTTTACCCGACAAAATGCTGAGCTGGAATACCATGGATTTTATCGGTTCACCCTTTTGAAGTACCACAACTGTTACAAAAATACGCGAACCGTTCTTATCGATTGAGTGCCAAACAAGCGACAAACAACCGTTAAGAAAAAATATGCCACAAGGCTTGCAAAAACGCATGCTGCCATGCAGTCGAACTGTTTTTTGATCTGGTGACGGAATTTCCCCATTCAAGCACAACAAAATGTAACAAAAAAACCTCGTTGATTGCTTCGAAGGAAGTCAGCAGCAGTATCAGAAGTAAACTGAATTCGCAAGCCATTCTAAAATCAATAGTTTTACCGACAAACTAGCTAATTTTACGAAGTGATTGACCACGGCCCGCAATTGGATTAATCAGACCGATGCCGCAGCATATACCTCGCTTAATCCTGTGGGAATGAACATGACTGTTTTTTATGGGAACTGGACCTTCGTAATTGCTGTTCTTGCCATGGTAAGGTTGCTGTGAAACTATACGTTGTACAGGTTTATGCTGCTCGAACGTGCACTCTTTTCCGTTGAGTTTAGATCCACGTGAGTACTTGCTTTTGGTTCAATGGAACTGATAGTTTGACTGTTGGTGGATATATTGATAACTACACAGGCATATTGAAATCAGTGTCTTGCAGTTCATACTTTGTGCTGAAGCAGATGGAGGTTCCATCAAGTCAATTGTCAAGCGAGGCTGGGGTTCATACTGCGCATATTGTCCATACTGCCAAGGGTGCCCTTACAGTGTACCTGGTGGACACATTCCTGGATGAACATTCCCCGTATTGGTCAGTTCGCTCACACTGCAACCATACATGACTCGACGTAACAGTCAACGTTAACCGTGTCCAGTTACACTACACCTGCGGTCCGCAAAAAGCCTGTCATCTCAGACTCATAAGAATTACTTTGTTCAAATCAGAAAACTTACTTCTTAGATTCGCTGACTGTAAATATAAACTGCCAGCGTTTGATCACGGCGATTAGCTTATTGTTAGGAGGTAATTAAGCAATACATGGCCAGTGTTTACTGTAGGTTGTTATTCTATCGGCTCTGCTGTTTGTGAATGGCGTTTTTGGCGTATTGCAGTGACTGCTGATAAAAATCTGAACGTACAAATTAAAAAACTTGTATTACTTGTTGATAATAATGCACTGGCTGGACCCGATAGAAAAGCTACGCAATCAATGGGCACGATTGGTTTGTTGATGTACCCGTCGATTTTTTTCTGGCACGCAGCTACACAAGTGTTTTTCGTAATAGTTAGACTTTGGGGTCATCAAAAACACACAAGATAAACACATTTAATGTTACATTCACTGGAAGTACAGATACGTTTTGGTTAGCATTTAGAAGCATGTGATTATGTATTTATACAGATATCCCTATCTGTCTGTAAATACACCATCGAATGAGCTTGAAAGCTAACATTATAATTTCAAAAATCCTTAATTTCCGCACTGACTGGTCACATCGCGGCCGTTCTCGTAAAACGCAGCTTCACATCCCTTGCACATGTTATGGCAGCACTGGGCCCTTGGATGGTTTTTGCACTGTTTTTCTCCACATGGATGAGTTGGGCACACGGTGGGTGTCACATTCTGACAACTGGTCAAATCCGGACACTGGAATCCACTGGCACCTTTATCCTCAGCGCACACTATGAAATAAGTTGATTTATAATATAACTGAGGTATCACGATACTCCATAAGCATGCGACCATAAAAAGCACAGAACAATCTTACCGGCCACGCTGAAGGCAACAGCAATAACCAAACAGCTCAGTACCGGAATACTCATTTTGTGGAAGTATATTTCTTCAATATTTTCGCGTATCAAATGGTATTCTGAGTAATAATGGCACACGGTTTAATTTCAAGATAGTTTCGCTACTGTCATTGTTTGCCTTAACGAGGACGTGCAAATATGCAGTTAAACAGAAATTTCCCATGAATGCGGTTTGTTTGCGACTCTTTCCGGTTCTCGTTAATCAGCCGTGGTCATCGTTCGCCAACGCTCAGATTCAAAGATTAAAACATTCATGCCGTACGGGTTATGTTCTGTACTGTTGCGTTGTTCACGATTCTTTATCAAGACTACGGTACAGAAGGCGTCTGGACAGTTCGAATATAATAAATGAATTTTTAACGAACACGGTTAATTCTGCATGATGCAGAGACTCTATCAAGTTCTTTGAGGTTGCGAATTTCTCTCGCTGACGTAATGTCTGGTTAGTACGTAAAATTTATCAAGGATCATGGCTTAAGACTGTTGGAGTTCTGAGTGACTGGCAATGAACATATCGACACATTCAGTGATATGTGTTAATTAACAGCATTATAACGTTAACTGGGCCGACCTAAGCTACATCAAAGAACACTGCAATGGTTGTTTGATCAAACTGTACTGTGCTAACGCTTACGGTATTTTTCTCAATCTTTTCTGTTTTTCCCAGCAAAATTGATTCTGTTGTTATTTTTTTTGTTCTTGTTTTTTTGTTTTCTTGTCTGATGTGTAAAAGGGAAGGAAGGTCCGTTGCAGATGACATTTAAGTAATTCGACCACTGAGAATTTACGTTCAGGGGCGTTATCTCGCCATTGCGAGAACCGACGGAAAAGCTCCCAGTAAACAAAAGCTGACAACGAGTTCAAAAAAACTTAGGAAAATTACATGTGTAAACAAGAAAAAACAATACCTACACACAGCAAACATATGGCATGGATATTATACAAACCGCATGTTAAACTTTGAGAACAATGCCCCATGTAACAGGCCTACCACGTTCGCTGCGATCACTGGCTGATCATGAAAAAATCAAGAAATTACCACATCGGAAAGGGAGCCAATACGAGGTACAAAGTATAATATAAAGCAGTAACTGACTACATAATCATCTGGATTGTTTTGACCGCAGTGGCGATATGTCCCTGTTGCTCATAATATGTTTATCTGTGTAACACAGCGCTGTGTGACACTCTATTACATACCAAATCAGTTCTGGCTGCGTCGATCGTATTTTTTTTGAACTTTTGAATATCATGTATTTGATGTTTTGCTGTTGTTTTCAGACATTATTCTAGGCATACTTTGATGTGGTTGTTTTGATCACGCGCAAGACGACAACAGAATACGGACCGTGATTTAACCGTCAGTTGTCATACTCATTCCTTACAAAATCGTAAACAATGCGCAGTAGTCAGTACCATCGTTTACTATGAGTCATATTCCAGAAATCCGTCTTTGTTTGGCAATCAGTGCTTTTTTCTTTTCTGGCATGTCCCTTTTTTAGAGCCGTCCTTGAAAACACAGGTTTCTCCTATTCGGCAGACTGGAAGTCTACCACCCACAGATTCACACGTTGTTGCCTGGCTAGGCATGGCGAACTGCAAAACACTGGATTTTAGGATTTGGTAGATACTTTCACAACACAAAGTGAACACTGATATACATAGATCAATAATAAATCGCTGAAAAGTACCAGTTCCGCCATAATTTCGAGTCAATTTTCGACACTCTACTGAAAATATTTTTAAATTAAAAAATTAAAATTAAATTGCCAATTAAAAATTAAAAAAAATTAAATGAAAAAATTAAAAAAAAATTTTTATTTTAAAGGTTTAAATTAAAAAAATTTTTTTTAGTGACATACCATAGCCAGCATTGCCACCACAGCAAACAGCGCGAAATGGAGGAAGTTCATGTTAATCGATATGCAGTTTTAGTCAAACAAAAATGGTTTACTGCAGAAAAGGAAAATGGCTACACAGATATTCTGCAGTGCGTAGCAGCTGCCGTATTTATATATGTGCCCAGTATTTGCAGACCTCATTGTTTTGCTGTCCGCGCCGAGAAATAAGTTTTGTTTTCATCAACGCTGATTGCATAATATTTTCAAGTAAGCACTGTTGATGAGACTCAGCTTTGGCAATAGCCCAGCGCAGTACCTAAACTGATTATGGTGTGTTGTGAGAATCCGCTTCCGTACTGGTAGAGAAAAATAAGATTCATGCGCAACAGTACAAGTAGTCAGTCACTTGTTTTTTATTTCAGCGTTTATCGGTGGAAATAATGCGTGGTAATGCTAGCAACTGTCCCCTCTCGCGCTAACTGGGACAAGTTCGTTATTTGAATTTTGAATGGTTCTTGGTGCCGACTTTGTAGTCCGGGCTATTGCCATTAAACAATAAGTAGTCAGTTGTTTACAGGTAAATGTCTTCCAATCATTTATCCCAGCTAACCAATAAGTTAGGACTACATTCTTCAGCGTATTCTTCAATACTTTAATTAGCAGCAAAATTAATGTTAGATTGAGAAAGGTCCTTGCAGACCAAAAAACTGTAGTTGTCGGTCTTACCAGAAAGATTCATTATTTAGGTACCCAATCGCTCGAAACTCGCTGGGTGCGATCACCGGAAGTATTCAGTAAACAAATGTAAGCATCACAGGATTCATAGTCAATTGTCCTATTTCCAGCTAATCACGGGGCTCCATTGGCACTTTCGATGCCAGTATTGCGCCCGAAGGCGACTAGACGAAACTTGATGAACTAATATTGTTTGTAAACGCCAACCATGAAAGTGTTATTAATTAAATAGCTATAACACGCGCAAATGACTGCAGTATGGGGCAGCTACAGGACTTCTTCTACAGTCTGTAAACTGGAACCACATTATGATTATGCAATAACTGTAATTTGCAACATTTGTAGCGATGACAGAAACGCCTGAACAGATCTCCCATAAATACAAATCAGCTTGAAGAAAAGTAACCTACTACAAAACAGTAGCCATGATTTCTGATCAAATAGCTCTTGTTTTGCTAGCATATCTCATCAAAACCTTTGTCGCCTATCCTATTCCTTATAGTCCCTACTTCAACTATTCCGCTATTGTCACAGCACCTCCTAAGCCACCCCGACGTGTTGATGTGCATCACCACTATATTCCAGACTTTTACCAAGCCGCCTTCCAACAGAGCGGAGGCGATCCAGCCCATTTTGATGATCCGCGATGGTCCCTCAAACTTGATGATGAATTCAACGCCAATAACTCTATAAGCAGCGTAATCTTCTCCATAACCTCGCCGGGAACCAGCATCATGCAATCCGATAAAGCGGCAACCGTCGCGCGACGCGTCAACGAGTATGGAGCATCTTTGCGTGATTCCAATCCCCAAAAGTATGGGTTCTTCGCGACACTTCCGTCCTTGCTGGATAAACAAGCAGCAATTAAAGAAATTGTGTACGCATTAGACGTATTGCACGCAGATGGAGTGACCTTTTACACTTCTTACGGGAATACCACGAATGTTTGGGGAATGTATTATCTTGGACATCCAGATTTTAAAGACATCTGGGGGGAGCTAGATAAACGGAATGCGACTGTTTTCATTCATCCTACGTACGGCTGCAGTATAAAATCAGTTTCTGCAACAGTTAATCTCAGCATCTCTACGATGGATTTTCCTCAAGAGACTACACGAACTATTGTTGATCTGGTGGTGTCCAACGTGATTCGCGATTTTCCCAATGTGAAAATCATTGTTTCGCATGCTGGCGGCACATTGCCGTATATTTTTGGACGTGTGGTTAATTCGTTTTACCGGTCAGGGAGGATTATGAAAACTCCCGAAGAGTTCCTAAAGGATGTGAAAACTCTGTATTTTGATATAGCAACGTCCAAGTACGAGATTACACTGGATATGATTACCAAATTTGCACAGCCGGACCATATCATTTTTGGAACGGATTTTCCGTATAATCCTCTAGCTGCGACATTGGGCGAAACGAAGAATTGGGATGGCTATGTTGCTGCACATGGTTCAACGGCAGCGTTATTGGCAGTAAACAGGAAGAACGCATTAGCATTGTTTCCGAGGTTCAAAACAGATTAGAAAATGACAGCGTAACCAAATGAAACATTTATGCACGGCTTAAATGCTTTAATTCTCGTCAATTCCTTTTACTCTGAGTTTAATAGAAATATTTAACTAGGGACTTCTGTAAAATTTAATTGAGTCGAGCTCAGCAACAACCATCCAATTGATTAAAAACACTAATGGAATCAGTTCGAAAACATGGACCGTGATTCAGTCGTTTATTTTGATATATCAACACATATCAACATTCAACATACGCTGTTCTAGGCGCCAATTTTCATACTCGTTCTTTATGTAAGTGGAAATGAAACACTCGCTACTGCAGAGTACAGATATCAGACTGGACTGGTCTTACTATATAACAGACAGAAATAAGATCACCTGCCCGATGCCACTCTAAGTTTCCCGCTGTTTCTCAATGAGTGCTAAATTGTACAGCACAAGTAAATGTATGGGATTTTTCTGAATTTGGGGCCCAAAATAGTTCCCTTGTAAATTTAAGTAATTCCATGATTTACGTGCTTAAACCGTTACTCGTAACTTACAAGTGCAGTAATATTTTTTGCTGTTGTACCGTTTGTACTTTTATCGATAAATGAACACCGACATTTGCGCTATGCTCTTCACCATTAACGTTCCATGCGCATGTATTACCTTGTGACCTTGTCATAGACTTTTTTAATTTGTATGAGATGTCGTAATAGTATGCAGCTACTGCAACATTAGTGGTAACACTTTAATGCAGTATTAATGAGTCTAGTAACCCACACAGTAGATATGATACATAATAGACAGTAGCCAGTACTCGCTACCCAAAGTGGCTGTTAGCTAATGTGGCGTTCTTCAACACTAATTACCCAGCATGAATTAGCATCGTTTTCTTTCGTTCTCGATGTAAGATTCGTTGTGCTGTGTCGGGAACGAAAAAATTCCGTACATAAGCCGTTGCTGTCTTCAGTAAACACCGTCAACCATTGTTCGGCGTATTTATTCTTTGTTCGGATTTCGTGCATCCTGTCACATAATGAAAGCGATAATTGCTCTCCTCTCCCTGGTTGCGGTGTGCAGAAGCGCAGCAGTGGTAAGAATTGCATTATTGTGAACTACTATAAACTCTGTTATCTGGTAACTGCTTCTTGTAATTGTTATATATTCATTTACTTATCAATGTATGTTACTTTTATGCAAGCAACGCTTTTGTATTATCCTACTGAACTGACGATAAGCAAATTTACTGCTAAAGCCAGAAGTCTTTTTCTAAATGATGTTTCTTGGTTCTTTCAGCACAAACGAGCTGCCGGTGATCAGAGTCCCAAAGTCTTCTCCGCACTGGCCCAACTCAGCAATGACAGGAGCAAGATGGACGCCGGTCAGTGGTTTGATGTTTACAACAATGCCAAGGCCGGTCAGGACTACCCAACCCTAACGGACATTCCTGCTGCTAACGTCCAGTGCGGCAGCGTCAAACCAGGTTTCTATGCTAACGATGGACCCGGCAAATGCCAAGCCTTTGACCGATGCGACATCAACGGAAACCAGACTAGCTACCTCTGCCCCAACATGACGGTACGCAGTTTACAAATTACAGCCGTTTATGCAGTATTACTGTATTTCGTACACCGGGTTATTCTTGAAGCTCTTCAACCAAATCACCCTGGTTTGCGACTGGTTCTGGAATGTCGATTGTGCTAAAGTGCGCACTTTCTATGAC
>JAQGAU010003795.1:0-12592 GCA_034698045.1 Paramacrobiotus richtersi
GTTCAAGCCGAGCATTGGTCAGCCTTTGCTTTATCCTTAAACCGGCTGACTGCCATTGTATTCCCACATCAACACGGCACTTTTTGTACGAGAAGAGCCGTACTATTTATCATTATTTGCGTTTGGGTGCCTCCCATTGTCGTCACCCTTCCACAGATACTGGGCCTTGCCGGTCGGCATGGCGTGTTACCACCTTGGCAGTCCTGTGGTGTACTACGGGGTAAAGTTGATAGCGGACGAGCACTGCAAGTACTGGTGTTGGCTATTGGGTCATATTTGCCGATGATCGGGACTTTCGCCACTTACCTTACAATACTTGGGACCATGAAAGTATGGAAACTTAGGCGCAACAGACACAAGGAACCAATCAGTCAGCAGACCAAAAGACGAATGCGAAGGGCCAAAATGCTTTTCGCGTCTTCGCTGTGGTTCTTGTCGTGCTACTTGCCTTTCACCGTTTCGACCGTGTACTTTCCAAGTTTATTTGTGGCTATGCCTGATATGCATCTGTGGATGAGGCTGGTGTACTATACTGGTCTGATGGGCAGCCCGGTAAGAAGCACAAGCCCTTCTTCGTAATTATGAAGAACAAATCGCGTTTTTTAAACAACATTCATTGTCAGCCCGGTAAGAAGAAAAAGCTGTTTTCCGTTATAATTTTTTGCCAAACAAACCTAACTTTTTTAAATTTGTTGCCAGAAAAAGATCTTTTCTATAACAAAGCCTCTCGATAAGCGGTCTGGTTAGAGATCACAGTAATGATGACTGCTTCGCATAATTATTGATTAAAGTACCTACAAGTTATCTTTGCAAACCGAAAGTTTCATGGAAAGAGAGGGCAGTTTTCTTGTCAACTCACAGAGAGTGTTACTAGGTGCGGAAACAAAAACCGCAGTCAGCACCAGTACTTGTGCGATGTTTAAGAGTTTGTTTGCCGATTTTGGATTATGTGAGGAAAAGGCGGGTTACGTGTGAACAGTTGTTTTTGCTTATTATGTCAAGCATCGTGATTCGTACTGCAAGATGCCGGGCATGAATTTTTTAAGATCGGTCAGATCATGTTCGTGCCGTGCCTAGAAGAAACTTCCGCATGATCGAACATTTTATCCACTATGGAAGAGAGTGATTGTTTAACTACAATAACAATAGTGTACAACAAACGTAAAGCAGTCGTCAGATATATTCCAGAGCAGCTGTAGATAAGTATTCACTATGGCTCCTCTTGCAGGTTATTTTTCTCATCCTCTCCCGTGACTACCGCACCCGGCTAACACAGCTGCTAGGTAAAATCAGGAATCTTTCCGCGTGGCAGAAACTGTGCAAATCAGATGTTTCTCCTTCGACCAACTCGGCCAGTGCCACTCCGAGGCGCGTGGACGGAACGAATAGTGATTAAAATTATCTTAGCCATGCGGGAAACGAACAGGTGCAAAAGCGCGGCAAATTTCGCACACTACTAGACCACTGGAAATTGGAGAGATGCATATGATAAAGTATGGTTCGCCTTGTCTAAAATGTCCTGGACTTCTTGGAGAACCGGCAGATAGCGCTGTGTGACATGAGTATGGAACTGCTCACACGCCGTGAGATACTGCTGTTCAAGTGCTTCTTTATTCAGTGACAGTTACCGAAAAAACAATAAAAAGCTCTTGTACATGCGGCCGGTTGTGGTGACCTTTTTATTGTGAGACCCCACTCCGACCTGTCTTTTAATTTCCTCGTGTCCTGTGTAATTTTACCCATAAAAGTATGTGCAAAAACAGTGGACATCCGACTACAGAATGCCAATTGCCGTAATGTGTGAAATGACAGTGATATTGTTGTGATATTCGATATTCGTCTGTTGTCAGACCGTATCTAGCATCCATGGAAGATTAAGAGCTTAGATACCAGTCAGATCATGTGTCGGTGGTCTACGCTGTACGGATGTCATATGAGCGGACCTTTCCTTTACAGCGATGACGAACATGATGAAAGCTATGATAGAGAAGACAAAGGTCAGCTGCCAACTGCTGCATCATGCAGAAAGGTGACGTTTTTGTGTCACATGCGCACCTGGAAGCTGCAATCCGTTAATGCGGCGAACAATCTGCTTAGGTGTATTAGCACCGTGAATGCGATGGGCTTAGAGAACAGATATACAGCTTTAGTTCCGACACTACAAAGAATCTTTTCGTCAAACACACAGCTTAACAAAAGATCAGAGCAACAAAGCTGTCACATGAGTGACTGTTATTAATAAAGGTCGCATCTTAGACAGTTCTATAATCGCTTTACTATCTATCAGCTATCAAGGTACGGTAAAATTGCTTTTACATGTTCGCTTTATTCATAGACCGACTTGGAAATCATTTGCAATCATATTACTTAGCATCCTGCTGCGAGCCCTCGACTGCAAATTTATCCAATACTGTAATGAACTGCGAAAATACTACTTTGCTGCAGCCGAACAACAACATTTTTCAGACAGTGCTTGATGCGTTCCGGCGTTGTTGAAAAGTGGTGCTCAAGTTAAGATTGGTTGTCGTCAGTGGTATAATCTGTGAGCCAAGCCTCCGTGCTCCGAATCCTCTCCAGACTCGCGTAAGGACCACTCTCAGCCGCATGCGATAATCTCGAGACAAGATGAGAAAGACAACCTGAAAAGAAGGTATCGGCGGTTACTAATTGTTTTTAACAAATTAGTCCAGCTTCTGATCGTAATTGTTTCGCCAGTCACAGCCATGTGACTGGCATATATCGCAGGATCTTTAGTGGCAGAACGCAAGGTGCTTCTCACGCTACCGCGTACACAGGTACCAGATTTAAGTATTTTTGTCACAAGTCCCAAGCTGGAAAGTGGAAGTATCATGCAATAGAAAACTCACGCTTACCGGACTGCCCATAAGGCCAGCATAATACAACAACTTTATCCATAGATGCAAGTCCGGCATGGCCACATACAACTTGGAAAAGTACACCAAGGTGATGGTAAACGGCAAATAACAGGATAGGAACCACAGCGACGATGCAAAGAGCATCTTGGCCATTCGCAGGCGCTTGTGGGTCTTTTCTGCCGATCGCAGACCGGTCTTTTCTTCTTTACCATTCCTTTTTCGGCATCTCCACACCAGCAGTGTAGTGAATACAACAAAGTAGTTGGCAAAGGTTCCAGCCATTGGTAAATACGATCCCATAGCGATCAAAGAAACTTGCAGCATCCGGCTGGAAGGTGTCTTAGCCGGTGCCATTCCGCACGACTGCCATGGAGGAGCCACATCAAACCGGCCGGCTACACCGAGTAATTGAGGCAGAGTGGTCGCTAGCGGAATCAACCAGGCGAGTCCAATTAGAATACATATTGCCGGTTTCGAGCTCCACGTCCGGTGTCGATGGGGGAACAGAATAGCGGTCAGACGGTTGAAGGACAGGAAGCATGCCGACCAGTGTTCGATTTGGACGAGCCAGCCGATGGCAAAGTAGAACATTTGGCATGATTCTGTAGTCGAACGGAAACGAGGGACGGCTGTCGTTAAAGCCAGAGCGGGAACGATTCCTCCACCAATGCACAGTTCGATGAAGAGCAAGTGGACGATGAGAATTTCCGATCCGGCAATGTGGATTGAACGGCGGTAGAATGTTAACGAGAGAATCAGGGATGTATTCAGAATGGCGCTGATTATCCCGAAACCCAGCATTACTGCCGTCCAGATTGTTAACGTGGTTTCATAAGTAACCCATACTGAAGACGCACTTGAACTATTCAAACTCACATTCGACATTCTTGGATCAGGATTGACTTCTGTCCGTAAAGAAACCGATTCATAAAAACAAATATCGATGCGCGGTTTGCAGATGATGAAGAATACACATCGGTTACTTATTAGAGAGAGACACTGGACAACTTCTTACTATTCTGATTTCTACACGCTATATAGCCCCCAGTCTTAAAGGTATACTGCTTGTCTTTACAGTAATTCTTAAGGGTGAGTAGTGCGAATCACAAGATGGCTTCTTAGTGTTACAATCGTTATGTGTAGGCTTGATCCATTAGTGTACAAATGGATTTACGTAGGTAAGACTGCGTGGTCTACGCCGACTCAACGTCAATTACGAAATACAAACTCAGAATAATTCCAGCTTCTAAGGCCCCAGCTGGTTTCACTGTGTCAATACGTGGGGGAAATCTTTTGATTCCCTACAAATTGTCACATCTTGGTTTCCAGTGGCCGCTGTTATTTCAGGAAGGTTTACAATGACTTACGTAACGGTATTGTCCCTTCCAGATGTTTACGTTGTCGCGTCTTTGTTGTTATCGCATGTGTAATTACAATGATTCTGCGCAATTAGCAAGGACCTTTGGGGCATCGACGACATCTGAGATTTCTATGTTTACGTCTAATGAAAATTGTTTGAAATTTCTCTGCAAATGCAAAGGCAACATACAGTAGTCTATCAAATTACTGCAAATTCATGTTGATTATCTCAGTTTCGCATAAACAGGGTGGGACACTCAAGGATTCATGGTGCTGGAGATTACTGAATCGACCATAAGACGGGGAGCTGTTCCGGGACAACCAAAGCTTAAGCATCCAAACAGCAATAGCGTATTATTTCAGGATAGCTCATGACACGGTAGCACAGAGTATTCAAATTGTTTTGAGAGTGCCCGGTAGTTTCGCCGGAACAAAAGCACGTTCTTGTCTTTTACCACCAGGAAACTCACGTTTATGCGTGCGTAGGCATTATTTCCTGTGAGATACTTTTGCGTAACCTTTAAATATACAGATGGGGTCGCTCATCGCCTGTAACAGCAAGCTGCAAAATGTGTTATACGTTTAAACCTTTTCATGGTTCTGGTTCTCGGATTTTGAGAAGCAACAATTCAAAACAAAAAAGCGTTAGTGTTCAGCTTTGGTCGCAGTTGCTCCAACTAGAACTGAGCAGTTGTCTTCTTCTACTAAAACGCTGCATGTGCTACTATAGTGGAACCCAAAAATCCCGAACCCGAAAATTAGGAGTTATCAGTTGCCAATCACCACTCTCAATTCCAGTCACTGGTTAAAAAATTCAGAAAATAACAAAACTCTTTCTATCGCGGTCCAAACGGAGCAGATACCGTATGTAGTTTATAGGATTGAAACAAATTCTGAGGATGACAGAAAGTTGAAAGTCTTAGAAAATTACAATCATGGTCACGCAGCAAAGTGTTAAAGGTCATTTTATGCAATCGGTGCAGAGGCTCAAAATACTCATGAACATACCGATCATACAGTAAGGCAGGGGTCATGAGGGAAAGTGGACAATCATGCCGTGCCTTATTGTCCGTGTCCTTGTTCCTGAGGACCACGTTGTCAGCCGCATGCGTACATACATACGTTCAAGGTCTTTCTTTTCTGTCAAACCGATTAGTCTCGCAGTGAGCAAGGTTTCCATTGCTCTGGCTTGGCATTGATCGAAGTAACCCATCAAGTGATTACTCCTTTCGGTCGACAGGAGACAACAATCAACTTTACAGGACTCTTATTATCCGTGACAGAAATCAATGCGATTGTTGCGTAAACAGGTATTTGTACACCGTAGGCTGTAGCATGGGTTGTTTTGATTTACTTGCGTATCCGGGTTATTTGCGTATCAATCCCCTAAGCCCAGAAATCACGAACTCTCGTTCCCATAACTATTTAATTCTGAAGCAACGGTGGATTGAAAGCCTAGCTCGGAGCATTCGTAGACCATCCGAGTGCATACTTCAAAGTATAGTGCAATAAACTTTCTTGAAGTACCTCAATAAGCGACTGAAATGAATTATGCGGTAAATTTCCCAAATAGTTCTGACGTTAATGTTTCCAGAATCTCCATCTGGATAAAGCATCACAGCTTCCTCAACATCTGGTTTGCATTTATGCTATCGTGTACCGTAATCGGCACGATCCTGAACTGCATCGTCATACTCGTAATACTCTCATTTAAAAAGTTTCGCCATGGATGCGGTATCCTGGTTCTAAACTGCCTCATCGTTAACCTAATACTGTGCGCGTTTATAATGCCCATGATAACCGCCAACACGTATTATGGAGAATCATACCTCAACTCTGGTTCTTCAACATCTGTTTGCAAATGGGTCGCGCTCTTCTACATGACCTTTGTTGACACCGTTAGCTGGACGCAGCTAGCGGTGGGAATCAATCGATTTGTAGGAATTTTCTTTCCCCATTCTTACAAACAGTGGATCAAAGCCAAGGTCATCGTGCCGATGTTCTTGCTCCCATACCTGATTCCGTTTAGTTGTAATGTGCCCATGTTGTACAACGTCGGTGTCAGTTTTCAATCGCTGAAGCCGTGGGGCACTTGCGGCGCTCAGCCACACCCACAAGATGAGTATCTCAGCGTTATCACGACGATGAAAGTTGCGGGTCCTATCGTGTTATTGACGATCATTTACGTGGCAATTTTCCTTCTGACTTGGACCCGGTCTGTGACACTTCATCGGCAAGTTAATGTTAGCGGCAAAAATCCACAGACTAAACTACTAAGGTCGTTCCAGAGGAGATATCGTAGCGCCAAAATGCTGTGCTTAACTGCCGTTTGGTATTCCGTTGCCTTTTTGCCAGCGCCGGTGGCTTCCAGCTACTTTCTGGATGAATATCGCGCTAAGCCGTTTCTACAGTTGCTTTTCCGGGCGTTCTTACTGTTTGCATATGCAATTAGTCCAGTAAGTTAATTATAACTTCGTGTGTATTTTAGAATCGTGCGTTGATTGTGTATTTATCTTAATCGCGTTTCAGATCATTTACCTGGGTAAAAGGAAGGATTATCGTCGACGTGTACTAGAAATATGGAAAAAAGTTCCCGGCTCTTGCGGCGCGCATCGAACGGAATCAGTGTTTACGCTGAGCAGTATCACGAAGCCTACTTCAACCGGGCGATCAGCACATTAATGAAATAGTCCGGCCATCAGTCTAGAGACTCTGAAAATAGTCAACTAGACACTGCATTTTGTCAACATCCGGATAGCTGCGTGTGCATTCTACAAAACAACACATATTTAAATGGCTCAGAAAATTGTTTACTACGCATAGTACGATATACTACTCTGTAGTTCTGTCACGAGACTTCATACAGTATTCCATTTTTACGGATTATGGTGCGTACGTCCTAGTATGATTGAGCGTCCATATGGTATCCTTCTTTTCTTCTCTGCAGCTGGAATATTACTGCAGTATGTATGTAACAATGTTGCGTTCACAAATGCCGTAGAAATTAAAGTAATTACAAGAGAAGTGGCGCGAATTGTTGCACAACGTATCTGAATAGAAGGCACTTTAACGAGAACGTCCTCCATATGTATTTCTGCTGAAGGAGAGAATACTTCGAGGAATCTGCCTAACTTAGCCTAAGTAACAAGCGCTCGCTCAACTTGACAAAATTAATCTACAATGTCCTTCTGATGCTTCGGATTAGGCATCGGCGTTTGTTATCAGCTGCAGCTACTACAGTATACAATTCTGTACCCGTTTGCGACCATTTTAGCACAGCGTTATCGGTTACACTGTTTGTTCAGTGTAAAGTTGCAAACTGTCCTAGGTTCTACGAAAATAGAAGGCTGATTGAATTGATATTGCATGAAATATCAATCGTTATTTGGTACACAGCTTGTATTTCTTCGATACTTCGCGTATACGTAAACATTACGTACACCACTAGTCCGCTATTTACAGTAGAGTCGTAGACGTAGAATTTTAACACCTGAAATGATAAAACCTCATACGCAAACCCGGGGCGCAGTGGATAACTTCTCACAGACTCGGTATTATTATTTGGGCTCAATTATAAACGTGAGACTTTTCCGCTTGCGATAAACGCCGGACGTGATAATTCCGAGCGTTGACAGATCGAAAAAACTGATATTAACTGATAAGAGATATAAAATTTCATATGCTAATAGTTTAAGTTGCTTAAAATCGACATCGGTCTGACCGGTTCTTTACCGCGGGCTTTTTCCGGATTAAATGTATTGAATACGCTACGTAAAAAAAGTACGGAGACGTACATAAAAAGTTACTTCGCCAGAAATGCCAACTTCGACCGCGAATGTTACCATCGTACGAGCATAGAGGCATAGATACAGTATACTACCCGCTGATCAATTTCCATTTCAAGCACTTGGATTATTGTGAAAGTTTGTCGATACCACCTTGTCAAGCCGATTATTCTCGCTTGCGTACCGTACCAATTGTTCAATTACTCTTGAAGAAGTACTGCAAGTAAACAGTACAGAATCGTTTCTGGAGCTGACGTCACTTGAGCTAATTACAGCCTTCCAGGGTCTTCCAGGGTCCAGGAGCCTACGTTTTCAGCTTCTTTAAAGATTTCGAGAACAAGAAACAGATCTCAGGATCACAGCTGAACCTTCTCTGTTAACTATACGTTTGATTTCTGCACTGAATTGCGCTCTTTGTACCAGTCTTTAAGCAGGTGAACTGCGACTGCGTTCTCGGTTTTGAAAGTAATTCTTGAAATACGCCAGACAGACTAAAAACAAATAGGCATCATTGGCAGTCATGCCTTATCTACTGCGCATGCGATATAAAGACATTGGACAATGTACGTACAGCATCCGTTTCATCCCCCTTACGGCATTACAGATACACCACAATCACAACAAATACAGGTACAAGAAAACATTGTAAATTTGAATACATGTACGGGTAGTTTCGTAAGACCTTGTAAAAACACTTACAAGTTACAGCCGTCAATGCACAATCAGAAGAAGCATGTCATGGCAATTGATAATGTCATGCCACCACTCCGGGATTCTGCCACTGCTCACCTGCTGCCTGTGCCATTCAAACACAGCCCGGAAGCCGCGGCAACAAATGACCAGCGTTATTCCGGCATTTGTTTCCTTTCTCGACAAGTGTATCCGTTTCCTCTCCACCTTCCCCCCAACGAGATACAATAGCTTCCCGCTTGCCAATCGATCCGCCAGGTGTTTATCCATGAAAACCGACGCAACCCGGCCGCGTCTGACGCACACCATTCCCGCGCATAATACTAATCATGTTTCCGGCTGGAGTGTTCCATAAATACCCGCGTTTCTCCCTCACAATCCCCACAATCACTCCAGACTGTTTGATCACGGATTACCACCCGACAGTAAATTCCACTGTAATTACTACATTGTTAAGACGTCCGCTGTAGATACAGTTATACGTATAATATAAGAAATGTCCTTGTCGGCTGATCATCATCACCACCCGCACTCCCGCTCACCCTCTCCCAGTCCGCATCATTCCCGTTCCCCTCATCGGCATCATCGTGATAATCATCAAAGTATGCCTGATCATCCGCCGCCCAGTGCGGATGGCGTGACCCCGCAGTATGGACTGTTATTCGGACATCATAAAGACGAGAAACACAAGGATCATCATGGACATGATCATCATGAATCTCGATTGAATGTGCATCAGGATCATGGGCATCATCGGGAGAATTCGTCCGATCGACGGGGGAATCATTCCGGAGACCGAGGTCATCATTCCGGGGATCGGGGTCATCCGGATAATCATGGGCACGGCCCGCAGAAACATGAGGAACACCACGGGATTGTGTCGGATTTACTGCATAAACTGCATCCGGGAAAGCATTGACTTGGGAATCCATATTGTATCGGTTTTTCGAAATTCTGGGATTTATTGTGTATTAACGATGTCTTCACAGTTTGTGATTAAGGACATGCTTCACAACTGACAAATATCTGCAATATGCGCTGATTAATTTGCTGCTATTACAGAATATAATTGGCGTATAATCTGCACTGCATGTCTGCTTATACTGATTGCTGTCGATGAAAAAAAATATTGATTTGATGCTTCTACGGATCGTGTTTGAATCAGTGTCTATACACATTTGTTTCTATCCTTCATCATCATTATTCTTATTATAACACTTAATATATATGATTGTTTGTCATTTTTCACCAGTTTTGAACCAATACATATAATTATAAGGGTCAATAAATGTGCGCTATATGGCACTGTATATACTTCGTATTGCGGAGCACCGCCCTTAGCACACTGTAATTAACTGATCTATGAAGAAGTTGTAGTGCACTGTAACCGTCGCTAAATATGCCGACTCGCCGCTGCAATTAATTTTAATTTCACCATACAAAAAACGCGTCTTTCTATTGTTTTTTTTTTATATTGTCGAGAATTTACCTTTGCACCGATTTATAATTACAGCAATACATCAGAACAACAACAGCAGTACATAGAGTATAAAATACTCGTTAATGTTTACAATCATGCAAGACCATTTGCACAGTACTATACAATGTGCTAGTTCTATTTATCCGCTTTGTACCATGTTTATATGAAATGCAGCGGAACTAACAATATCTGTAGTTGATATAAACGCATTACTTTCTGACTCAAAGGATACAGTAATAATATTTTCTGCTGACAAGTGAGATTAATTAATTCTCATGTACGCAGCTGTACGTATGTGAGTCAGTTCATCGCGCAGCACAACAACGACTACATACTGTACTTCAACGGTGGCGAACAATCATCAGAATAATTTGCGAATTTTGCTGAACCCTTTTTCCCATCGGCATTTACGTGATTACGTTGAAATGGTTGAAATGCAATCATAATTATATTGATCCCATCCACTTGCTCATCAATAAAGTGTCAAAATTCAACTATGCGCAGTAACAGTACCTTCTAATTTTTATGCGCTAGCCGACAGTATGGATCGTTAATGGATATGGTGCGGTTAATAATTCAAGCATTCAGATGGTTACCTTTGATAATGCTCATTTTTCCAGCCTAGATAAAGTTTATCGAGAAAATTACTTATTTATGCCACCATATAACCCAAAACGAAGCTGTTTCCACTGTACCTTTTATCATCAATTCCCAACGAAGCTCATACTCGATTAACGCAAAGTGGCTGCTGTTTTCAGTATCTGCATAAAAAATGTGTCTTCCGAGAGTGGCCGCTTAATTTGTTATTATGTAGAATAATTTCCGCCGCCCAGGTACAGTAATTGCGGAATATTTAATAGTGCAGAATATATTGAATATATACAAAAAAATAATATAATATTTTTATAACATTTAATATGTACATGTCACATTAATATAATATACATCAAAAATAATATATTTTATTTACAATATTTAGTATATGCCACTTCAGTATATATAATAATACTTAGCATTTATGGCCTAATGACCATCGTAATAAAGCTTCATGTCAAAGTCGCGTTTTTAATATGACTGACGCATTTTTTTGCAAGGTTTCCGAAAGCACATGGAAACTACTACATAGTACGTCTGCTTACACACACAGGAACAGCACAGTCCATATTCCGCATTAATGACTTTATTCTGTTTCTCGAAACTATGATAAAAACAAGTTTTTTCAATACTGTGTTCAGAATTTTACACAGGCCCTTCGCAGACAAAACTTTACTTTACCAGACGACCACACAATCGGGTGTAGATAAAGCTGACCGTAATAAGGCTGGAAACATATTTGATAAAAACGGCTGTACAAAACAACAAAAATGAAAGAAGTAGCAACTCAACGGCTACCGCCCGAGGACGTCCGTTATCTCCCGCTTACGTCAGGTACTTCCAGCAAATCACGAAGAGATCCACGAATTCACATATCCTCATCCTCCCGATTGAACTGTCGTCCCATTCCCTGCTTTTTCTTATTGGCAAACTCCTCCTTGAACTGCTCTTCGGTGAAGGCCAGCTCGCTGAGGAGATCCGTAATGGCGTTGTTGAGGGCTTCGTGGGGCGCGTAATCTGCCGTCGTCTGGACCCGCAGGACAAACTTGTTCTCCAGGGGATGGGGGACTTTGTAGCCCGCAAACACCACGTTCGGGTCCTTGATGAGTTGGGCGCGCAGCATGTTGCCCAGCGTGTGGTCCTCCTTGTTGAAGGTGAAGACGGCGGCGTTGGGGACTTTGGTGTCCTTCTCCATTGTGATCTTCTTCTCGCCCGGGTAGAGGAGATGGGATTCGAAGGCTGGTGGGGCATTCATGGTGACGGCCTTGAGGAATTTAAGATATATCCCGTGGATTCAGCTTGATAATCGAAAAACGTTTGGGAAGGATGAAATCACCGAAAAACATTAAAAATTTTTGTTTGAAATTTGAAGTTTTTTGTTCGAAATTTTTGAAATGCTGTCTGCATCGATTTTCCATGAAGCTCCGAATCCACCGCACATTTGGTGGCAGATACGTAGCCAGACAGTACCATAACAGGGAAATACGGGTACATAGCCCTGTATCTGGCTGTATGGATAGATGCGGAACGAAATTACTGCATACGATAAACACCTATGGACTTGTCACTTGAACAAACTCCGTAAAAAATGGTTGAACAACCAATTTTTAAAGAAAAAACTTAAACCCTATCAAGCCATATCGGCGCCGTGGCGGAAGTCGGAACTTGCTGACGGCGTGCCTGCTGGCGGCAGTTACCTAACTGTGCCACGTTTAACAGGGAAGTCTTCATGTCTGCCCTGAATCTGTCTTTCTTGGTTATTGCACAATTTGATGGCATGCTTGTTTGCTTAGAGAATCAAAATGAAA
>JAQGAU010003796.1:0-12590 GCA_034698045.1 Paramacrobiotus richtersi
CTGTCAACGCTCGGAATTGTCACGTCCGGCGTTTATCGCAAGCGGAAAAGTCTCACGTTTATAATTGAGCAGGATTATTCAGTTAACAGTTAACTTGCACGAGAGCTAGATATTGTTCTGCACTTCCGGCTGATTATGCCGAAGGTGAATATTTGAAGATCTGATTTGTAACGAAGTTTGTAGCTAATTTTCAGTGCAATTAGTTTGTGTGCCCAAATGATATACTGTATTCGCATTCACTTGGTATTTTGGCAAACAGAGTAAAGGCAATGGGCGGGTAAAGTGTGTCGGTTACTGACGGGATCCTGGGCGACGATGGAGAACGGCTGTATGTATGCCCACGGATCTACCACTGAACGTTTAACTTCCTTATGGAACGAAGTGGAACTCCCGCACAGTGCATACCGATCGTTAAACAGCTTTGTAAAGCATTGGATGGTATTCCCTGGATGGACCTTACATGGACGGAAAAGCACTTGTTTTTGTTTACACAGTTTTAATTAGAGACAGTTGTCTTTCTTTTAGTGAACGCAGACAGTATAGCACTGCAGCGAAGTATGTCCTCACTTTACCAGTTCATTGTTAATTTCTTGTGTCCCTGGACATGGTACTGTGTTGTTGTTTTTGTCTTCTTCGGAAGTGAAGATCATGTCTCTTGCCGAAAGGGGGCCATGCCCCGTAGCACTGACAATAAATCCTGATTATTATTATATTATGGCAATCATGTACCACACGGAGAATGGTTGTGGGAACGTGCCAGCAGTATCTCTGCGTCAATGCAAGTATGCTGCTTGCTTTCGCCAGGAAGTAGGCAGGCGCTAACGTGTACCATCGCCGTCCCGACTCTAGAGTATCCACATCCACATTAACCACATCCATGGTAAATAATAAGGGAGAACAGGAGTCCACTGTCCACCGATTTGGTCGTACTTTCTTGGGTCTTCACTCTACGAGGTTTGCTGGATGGTGTGCCGGAAGAAAAACAACAGTGGCTCCAAACGTTCGAACGTAAAGTTGGTAAAGCGTACGTGACAATGAATTATACAGCTGTTTCGCCGTAGCGTAGACAGGAAAATATGATTTTTTACTTCTACAACAATACCGTCTGCATCCCGACATTTATTACTTAGAGTACGTAATTATATACTGCGAACCGGATACAAAGAATATTCTGTGCATCTTCCTATGAAGCAGGCTCTGTAAAATATCTTCCTGTTGCGCAGACTGTCCGATATCCCATTTTCACACTTTTATCCCAGCCGACCAGAATTTTCATTAAAGACCTTCCCTGGTCAATTGCAGACAAGAAACAACAACAACGAATTTTCATGCTGTAAATTCCGGCGTTTTAGCGAACAATACAATGACGCCGCTGTTGTGTACAAAAAACACACTTCCTAAAACGTAAAATACTACAAATCCAAGTACGATTCCACAAAAATTATGATTATTCAAGGGTAGATCCAGAGGTAAAAAAAACCCGTATGCCGAATAAATAAAACAATTACTGCAGTTCATAACGGTGCATTCTGACGTCGGCGGTCCTGCTTATCGCGCAGCCGTTCAAACATCTGCTGGACATCGGATGGTTGGATCTCGTACTGCAAAAAAAATATTACTAAATTAAACGGAAACAGAAAAGCTTATTATTTAGCTTGAATACTCTTCTAAATGGCATTGTGAAACTTATTTCAACTACAACTGAAAGACTGAAAAAAATTAAGAACTGTTTCAGAGAAAAATTAATAATTTTATATAAAATATTCAATATAATACATTTAATATAAAACACTTAATTCGAAATATTTAATGTAATAAAAATAATTTTAATAAAAATAATTATTAAAAAATAATTATTAAAAATATTTAATTTGTATTTTAAAATACATGTGAATTAATAACATTTATTAATCAGCGTAAAAAAGCGCAATAACGAAAATGTGTTCGTCAGGGAAAACAAAATCGGAAGACGATAATCAAAAAAATTAACTGGATAATTAACGAATCTCAAAGAGCGAAAACATGCTCAACAGGAAAGTTCACGTCCGTCTCACCTGGCCCTTTGCGTCCAGCTCCTGCATCATCGTACTCATGCCATCACGCAGCTCAGTCCGCATCTGCGTCAAACCTAAAGGAACGAGAAGAAACGCTTTATTCGAACAATAACCGTAATAAATCAATTCGGCGAAATTAATCAACTGATTATTCATTTTGTAGTAGAAAATACTACACTGTCAATTAGTAGATTATCAATGAATAAACAAAATTTTTTTGTAATGGGAGGAAACTTTTGTTCACAGCAGACAAGCAAAAACCATGCAAATAACAAATTACGAAACTATGAACGATTACTATGATTATATTATTAAATAATTAAATATTAAAATACAACAATGATGGAATAAAAAAAACTTAAACCAAAATATAATTCAAAAAATAAATCAAACAAAAACTGATAATTAATCAACAAAGAAAAAACAGAAATATTTACATGAGATTATTACAATTATGTTATACAAAATCAAAACATAATTGAAAAAATAAATCAGCAAAAAACTGTCAAGAAATACACGAAATAAATATTTTGGACAAGAACTGCGAAACAGATGGATAACGACGACGTACGCGTAGCAAACTCAATCTGTCCAAAGCGGTCCATCTCGCCCATGAGGACGTGCGCGGGATCCAGTGTGTCAAGACCGCGTTTTTCTTCCTTGATCTTTTCCCGCCCCTGGCGCTCGTATACGCACGCTGAATCATCGCCATCCATCAAGAACTCTACCTGCTCCGCTTTGTATAGTTCCTGATTCAACCAACATAAATATTGTAATTTTGCCCAGAATTATCAGACCGATTAAAAAATCTCACAAATATTCGGTAAAAAATCTAAAAAACATTTTTCAAAACAGAACAAACTGGAAAACAATACAAAAAAAACCAAGATGGAAATTACTAGGGAAAAATATGTACGTATAGAATGCAGGGACAAAAAGATTAAGTTACGACAAAAATAAAATAAAAAATAACTTTTGATACTACACATTTTTTCAGTACCCTTATCAACTTAGTTTCAAATTGAGAAAGTTTTTATCAAATCTCCAGCCAACTTTTCATGCAAGAAATTTCATTAAAAAATGACGTTAAATTTGAAAATTTATTTGTAATTAAAATAAATTTAAATGAAGAATTGTATTTAAATTCCTATCGATATTATGTCAAAAGCCGGGAGAATTATTGTGAATACCCTGACAAATTCAATTTTTTATTGAACAATTTTCCAGCCAACAAAAACAACTGACCATGCAGAACAATTCCGATCAGCAACTGAGATCAATCAAAATCTATCTAAAAAAATTAAATAAAAAATCAGATAAAAAATTACTTAAATAAAAATTAAAGAAAAAATTATAAAAATTGAATACAAATTAATATAATCAAAATAATTGAACATACGTAAAAAAAACGGCTGCAGATTGGCAGATGCCATACCTTGCACTCATCACAACGGCAGAGACTCTCATACCACTCCGTAGGCGTAAAACACGCTTCTTCGATCGGATACGCATCAGGGAACATTTTCTTGGCGTACTTTAAGGCACAACCATCCACTTGATAGTGCTGTCAAAATGTGAAATAATGTCAAAACATTTAAAAAAAATAACAAGAACAGTGCAGCGAAATTTTTGTTACAAAATACCATTACAAACGGTACAGGAGAAGTTGCACTATAAACATAATAAACGTGTAGCTGTCTTGTTCGCATACGCTGTTTAACTGAGAGGAATAAAATCTCGTATAATATTAACAACTGAAAAAAATAGGTATTCCGTTTCTAACAAATCACAGGAAAATCAATTTTTATCACCATAGTATTGAGTATTATAATAATTATTATTTATTAGATATTATTAATCATTATTAATTATTATTAAATATCATAATAATTAGTATTATCTTGCTATTATTATCATTATTTTTATCACAAAGCTTGTTCGACATACTTTAACAACGAGAATGACCATAGTTTTTATAAATAAAATAAACTACGATAGAATAAAAACTACAATAGAAAAAATAGAATAAATTTTAAAAAACAAATCAAAATAAAATACAACGCACATAAAACAAAAAGACAGAAAAGAACCGGATTATCATATGAAATTTAATGCTGCCGCCAAAACCACGAAAAACATTTCAATAAACCATTGAAAAATTTTGAAAAAATCTTCAAAAACCTGGAGAAAAAACAGAACTGGTTTTTAAAAAACCATCACAATACAAATCACATTTTAGCAAAAAACCCGATAAAAAACGGAATTATTCTCACCGATTCGCTCGGTTCAAACTGATAATCCAGCGCCTTCTCCACGGCCAAATAATACCCGAGAAACGTGTGCTTCTGCAGACACTCCTGACAGATCAACGAGCGCTCGGTCTGCAGTTTCTCTTCAATGTCCTTTTCGTTGGTATCCTTCAGAACATGCATCAAATGCAGCCAATCCTCACACAGTACACACTGCACTTGCGTGCCGCAGAAATCCGCCGGCAGTTCTGGATCCGGGTAGGGACGATGACACACGCAGTATTGGTTACGAAAATTCTGGAACAAAATAATTTAAAACTTTTAAAATTTCAATATTTTAATTAAAATATTTTTTAACTTTCGAAATTTTTTTCAATTTGTTTTATCATCATTTTTTAGACAGTCTTCAATGAAAAATGTTATGATTTTAGTTTAATTCTGTGCAACCATTTTTTTACTTTTTTCCTAGGTTTGTAATTCATTTTTTAGTGTTTTTCAATACACACCTGATTATACTGATTCTGCTCGTTAATGGCATCCTTCTCCGGTGTCAGTTTACATATCAGCCCGGAAAATTTGGAATTTCCGCAATCACAACGGAAATGACTGTAAAAACATACCGCTGCAATTTAACTGAATTTATATAAATTAAAATTATTATTTACTTAAAAAGTAATGAAAAACAGGTGTAAAATATCAGTAAGTACAATTCGGCTACGTATTACATTGTAAATTAATTAATTCAATCGAGTTAAATTTCATTATAAGTTTATCAACATGTGAAAAGCAGATAACACACTTACCGTTTAGTGTACAATTCCACGAGATCATGTCCCTCATGACACGCATACGTACACGCCAAACCTATAATTTGACATCCTATTATTTTGATTTATTCCAAGAAATTCAGGATGCATCTAACTCCACTTTACTTACAAACACCAGCCACTTCTCCTGACGCTTCTTTCTGACACGTCAAACACGAATACAACGCCTGTCGTTTGACGTAACCCTGCAAAATTAGATTTTTGCTAAATTAACCAGGAACTGAGACACGCAAATTCAACAAGAATTCATCAGGAAATTACTTTTTTTTTAAACCAAAACAATAAACATTACGTAATCTGAAAATCACAGGCCTGCTGCTGACTTCCTGCTACGCGGCAAATTTTCAATACAAACTGAAAAATAATAATAAATATTAAAACGAATAAATAAATTAAATTTACAAATCAAAAAACGATCAAAATTAAGGAAAATTAATTTAATTTTAATTAAAAGGTTGTGGAGAAAATATTTTTGAAAATTACCTTGGAATAACTGCACTCATCATCATTACTCCCGCCCAACACAGCGGCCACAGCATCGTCATCCTCCGAATCGGCAAAACTATCATCCAGCAGGTCTGTCTCACTCTCACTCTCACCGTCTTCCCCCTTCTCCACCAGGGCGATATTCGCCTCCTTCAGACACGTCCCAATGATCTGCCCGGCCAACGCCGAAATGCACACCTTCTTGGCCAACTCCGGATCCACACTCTTCCCCAGATTCACCTTGGGGAAGTGGTTGACGGCGGGACGGATCCCGCTGGAGCCCGAGGGGGATGGGGAACCCGGAAGGGTTCCTGACGAGGTGGAGGGGATCTTCGGGCGGGTGTCGGTGGTTTTCTGGACTTTGGGCAGGGTTTCGGACGTGGAGGAGGGTACGGTCGAGCTGGGAACGGAAACGGGAGAATGGGGACGCTTTGTGCTGTGGGATGAGGATGAGGAAGTGGATTGTGTTGGTGTTTCGAGATTGGTGGTATTTACAGTGGTGCTGTCTTTTTCACCAGATTTGGCAATGGTTCCCTGTTCGGTATCGGGATTCTGTGGGGTTTGAGAAGCTGGAGCGTTGGCATCCATGTTTTGCAGCTGGAATCCGAAAAAGTGAAAATTCTCAACAAAATTTGGAAATTTGAGATTCGAACAGTGAGATTTTATGCTCCTGTACGAATAGAAGTTTTGAATACGATGGGAATCAAGTCGGGAATAAAAGGACATCAAAGTAAAACCGCAAACAACTGGAACGAGAAAACTGGAAAAATGACGGAAAGTAAAAATGTAAAATCCAGGCCGCGAAAATTCGCGACGCGGGCTGTGAAGAAAGCAAGTTTATGGCATGCTGGGCGGGTAAACGTGCACAACGAGTCAACGACTCCAAACATTTGTGTGTCCACCGAGGTGAGGTAAGACTGTGGGGCAATTTGTCGGGTGTGCGCTGTTAACATTTGCTCCCACTCATCCTCGTTACGCTATACCATTTCGCTCATAACGCGCGCACCGGTGCATTTTGTGATTCGGGCAATGTGCACGCCCCGTGCCTCTAGAAATTTTTGCAGATCTGGACGGGAAATTTCCAGATTTTGAATCTTCGATTTCGTTCTCGATTCTTTTTACTTTTGCGTATGACTGCATTTAAGTATTTGCTAATCCTTTGTATCTCATACATTTTCTCCATAAAATTAGCAGAAATGAGCAAATCGTTTCCCCTGCAGCTGATGGAAAACTACATGCAGCGCACTGGCGCTATGGCAGGGGCAGCCACCCCCGGACTCCCCAGATACTTGTGGACCGATTCCTTTGCCGTGGCCAACTTCTTGGCCCTGGGTCAACCGGATGCGGCGCAGACGATCATCCAGCATGTTCACAATGTTTTAGCCCGGCAGCGGTCGGATACATATCCCGGAAAATGGCTGGACGGCGCCAGTGAGGAGCATCCCACCCTGGGGGGAATGCGCATCGGTAAGACCGTGGAGATCTTTTCTCAGTCGACTCGACTGAGTCGAGTAAAACGCGAAAGCATGACGATATGTTTTCAAAATTTCCGTAAACGGTTTTTCGATTTAATCAGTTGATTTGTTTATTTTCCTATGCACGTAAACATCATTTCTATTCGGCTCCTGCTGAGTGTACTGTGGGATAGTGTGTACTGTGGGATAAACTGCGGGGTATACTGTGAGATAAACTGTTCAGTGTACGAAACACCAGCAGGAGCTAACTACTAATGATTTTTACGTTGTCACATGTGGATGCATTTGCTCGGAGATACTGTACTATAATTTATGGTGGTTTTCTAACCTTTTTTAATATTTTACAGCAAAAATCGAAAGATGTTGAATTGTTGATCGTTTTAAATGATGGTTACACAATGCACAAAATTATTTTAAAATTTATACGTAATGGGTTTTTTGTAATTTGTCTTGTACTGCTGGTTGTACATGCCGGTACTCGTAGTGTAGTGGCTTCACGCCCATGTTTATCGAAATCCCGTATTGGTTGCTGCTACAGCGAACATAAAAAAGCTTTGATTTGATTGATGGGTAAATTTTTGATTTTTTTAATGATTAAAACTGGTAGTGGAAAATTAATGAACAAAAATCAAGAAAGTTTTAGAGTGAATACGAACATTTTTTCATTCAAAACTTAAAAGTAAACAAATAATTATGTAGATAAAGATCACTAAAAGCTGGAAACTGTAGAACGAAGTAAAAATGTAACAACATTTGGGAAACGTGCTTGCGATATTTGAGAAATACTATGTCAAAAATAAAAAAATGATTGTGTACGCTGAACCGTCAACGTACTATATTCTCGGTGCAACGGTAGTGCCCAAATTTAATTATGTTAAATATTGTTTACTTAATGCCCATAATTATTTTAAAATTAACTAATGGTTTTTTAGTAATTGACTGTCGATTGCTGGCCTGAACTGAAATTAGGAAATAATAAATAGGTTAAAAGTGATAATATAACATTTTAAAAATGAATCAACAGCTGAACTTATAAATAAATTAAAATAATGAACGATAAAACAGGCATCAAATAATCAACAAAGAATAATTAAATTGTGCAGGAATTAAATGTCTAAATAAAATTAATCAAAAATTAATCTCCGTATATTTCTAATCAAAGGTAAAAAACTCAACGAACGCCAACCCACCGACCCCTACGACCGGGACCTGGAATGGGACCGGGACGGGCAGTACTTCCACTACCTAACCAAATGGATGTGGGCCCTGGACACCGCCGCCCGCTCCCTTCCCCATCCCACCCTCAACCGCCACGCCCGGGAGCTGGCGGCCACCGCCCACCGCACCTTCCTCCACACGACCCGCGGTAACAAGCGGATGTACTGGAAGATGTCCATCGATCTGTCCCGGCCGCTGGTTGACTCCCAGGGTCACCACGACCCCCTGGATGGGCTGATTACCGCGCTGCAGTTGCAGGAGACCGCGAAGGAGCTGGGGGTGGAGAAAGAGGGACCGGGGCTGGAGGAGGCGGTCAGGGATTATCTAGGGATGGTGCAGGATGGGGAGTGGACCACGACGGATGCGCTGGGGCTGGGGGGACTGTTGGTGGATGTTGGGCGGGTGGAGGAGTTGATGCGACGCGGGAGGAAGGTGAGATTGTGGATGGGGTTGTTTTTGTATGCGTTTTTATGGGTATTTTGATGAAATTTATTTAGTGAAATTTTGAATGAAATTACATTGATAACTGTATGTATTGGTACACTGTACATGTGTTGTGTGATCAGGAGAATATTGAGAACTCGTAGAACAGTGGCTAGATATTGCAACTGCAAGTAAATTAAAGCTGTTTCCCAAAATTTTAAGTTGCAAATAAATATGATTTCGCACTGTCTTTTTCTTACTGTTACTAACTGTCCGTACTTTTTAACTAAAACGATTGTCAATGAAAATCTGCGGTGGTTTTATTGCGGTCAGAATACAGTAAATTTAAAATACAGTACTAGTATGCTTTTGTACAACGTATTTGTTTAGCTAATTAGTTTATTTATTAGCACTTCGTTCACATTTTTGATCGATTATCTCAATTTTTCTGTATCAAGATAATTTCATTCACCATTAATTTTATGAACTGATTTCATAAATAAAGATCGAAAATATGATGTGTCGTTTAAATGTTTTCATCCAGTGAACGACAACCTCGATCTTATGATATACTGCAAGAGCTACGAAACTTTGCTGTAGCGGAAATTTTTCCAGGAAATCAGTCCGGGCTTACCCGCCACCCGCTTCCCCACCACCACCGCCCTCCTGGACCGCCTCCTAACCTGTTCCCTCTCGGGTCTCAAAGCCTTCGCCACCCGGGAATTCAACCCATCCGAACCGGCCAACTACCGTCTCGCCTTCCGAGAACTCGGTCTAGCCATCGGCCTCTGTGTCATCCACCAGCTGCACACCGCCGTGACCTTTGCGGGCAGCGACACCGCCAAGAAACTCGTCCAGGAGATCGCGGGGTTTAATTCGATACGGGAGAGTATCGTGCAGTTTTGGTCGCAAGAGGGGAATAGGAAGGGGAAGACGTACACGGAGCACCGGGATATCAACGATGTTATGCTGGCCACGGCGCTGTTGGACGGAGTCTTCGAGAGCACGGGGCGAAGGAAGGATGAGTTGTAGAGTGTGAATATGGTGTTAATGTTTAGGCCATAATTTTGTTGTCTGGTGGATGCTGTACTCAATGTACTGATGGCGGCACTCAGATACTGAAACTGATGTTAAAATAACGGCAATGTATCAATGGAGAGTTTATTGTCATTGGGACCGGCGCACATATGCATTAACATAACTGTATTTCTTGCCGAATATCTCGGAAGTTTAGTTGTTCTTGCAGTTGTTAGACTTGAGAGGTAAAGTACATAACGAATTAGGAAGTGATTGCATAGATAAGAGGAAAGTACTGAAACTCGCCACTCGGCAACCTCGATCCATTGCCTATGAAAACTTCAATTGTGGGGAATAGGTCAGCCATTGACGTGCACGCACCGCCAGAATTGGGAAGTTTTATTAAACAGACTAACACTACAAGTATCAAAACTTTAAGTATCCTATTTCGGTTTCGAAACAGCAGCCCGCCAGCTCGTTAAAGACAAACCAAACCCCTCACAGCAATTACATCAACAAGACAACAACCGTCAGGAACTGTGGAGCGTGGAACCCCTTACTTCAAGCGATATGAAAAACGATTATTTTTAATCTTTGCATCCAGACAGGCCAAGCAGCGCTTGCAAGTGTAGCCAGACGAGCGAAGCAGTGCATGCAAAGTGAACTTTGTCAGCTGTCGGACATCGACACGATCCATTCCTGCGCATCCATTGGGAGAAAGCAGCATTCCACGGTAGCACACGCCATCGCGGGGATCCACAGTCTGGGTAGCGTTCAAGATCTACAGTACAAAGCGTGCGAGTACAGCAAGGTCTCAGTGGAATTCTTGTTTATTGTTTTGCGTGTTGTCGCTTGAGTGAAAAAGGCATGCCATTAAAATGTCATTTAAAACAGCAAGGTTATGCATCTCTTATTCAACTTTACCAACGAACCACTGCATGCGCTGTGAACGATAAGACGAGTACAGTAAGTGATGCATGCTGTTGTCCTCTCTTAAGGGAAGTTGTACCACTAAGCAGGACTATAACACCCGTTCGATAAAAACTTCAGTTGTGGGGAATAGGTCAGACCATTGACGTGCACGCACCGCCAGAATTGGGAAGTTTTATTAAACAGACTAACACTATCAAAACTTTAAGTATCCTATTTCGGTTGCGAAACAGCAGCTCGTTAAAGACAAACCAAACCCCTCACAGCAATTACATCAACAAGACAACAACCGTCAGGAACTGTGGAGCGTGGAACCCCTTACTTCAAGCGATATGAAAAACGATTATTTTTAATCTTTGCATCCAGACAGGCCAAGCAGCGCTTGCAAGTGTAGCCAGACGAGCGAAGCAGTGCATGCAAAGTGAACTTTGTCAGCTGTCGGACATCGACACGATCCATTCCTGCGCATCCATTGGGAGAAAGCAGCATTCCACGGTAGCACACGCCATCGCGGGGATCCACAGTCTGGGTAGCGTTCAAGATCTACAGTACAAAGCGTGCGAGTACAGCAAGGTCTCAGTGGAATTCTTGTTTATTGTTTTGCGTGTTGTCGCTTGAGTGAAAAAGGCATGCCATTAAAATGTCATTTAAAACAGCAAGGTTATGCATCTCTTATTCAACTTTACCAACGAACCACTGCATGCGCTGTGAACGATAAGACGAGTACAGTAAGTGATGCATGCTGTTGTCCTCTCTTAAGGGAAGTTGTACCACTAAGCTGGACTATAACACCCGTTCGATAAAAACTTTACGTGTGATGCCCAACACCGGGCAGTTCGCATAACCCGTTTGTGAAAAGGTTTCTTCTTACCCGAGCGATTTTTTCGGTTGCAGTCGTCGGGACAGTGTTAGCCTTAATCCATTCCGTCAAATGTTCCATATCTGTAGCGCTGAGATCGTGCAAGTCATCGTTCAGCATGGTCCAGAAATCCTTTACGGTCACTTGGCGTGTCACATGGCTTCTAGAGAACTGTACAGCAATAAACCTTTCGAGATATGCGCCGGATCCTTCCAGTTCCACGTTAATGCGGACATTCATCAAAACAACCTTCTGACAAACGCCTGCCAGCGAGGCGAAAAGCTCGTGCAGCGCACCGACCCGATTGGAAGCGTTACTACGGAAATACCATTCTCTGGACAGTAGTAGTACTTCGACAGGCGGGAGTCCCTTTTCAGCCAAAATGCGCCGTAGAGGCCGGGCAATGCCCGCCAGTCGCGTGCCGGGAAAGCGCGGGAAACCGTACAGAACCAGTACCCTGGTATGATGGGTCCAGCAGTTGTACAGGCATGAAGCAAAGAGATATACGTCGTTAGCGTAGTTATCCAATGAATGGAACCGTGGTGAGACAGTGATAACGCGGCGGATGTAGGTTGAAGTGAGGACACCTTCCCACTTTCGGCAAACTCCACGGAGCCTGGTTTGTTGCAGTGTGGTCAGACATTCGAGAATCTGTGGGAAAATGCTCGGATCACGATAGAGGGACTGAATGGCACCGTCGAAGAAATCAGCTTGGTTTCCAACGAATCAACACCGCTTCTGGGCAGACAAAGCAGTATTTTATCCTAAAACGGAGAGGGTAAACATGTCACCTTTTTACAGGATATGTAAATCAACACATCACTGATAAGGGATAACCAAAAAATAGTAGAAGTGCGCAGTGAGCTAATAAATTTGAAGTTTGTAAACGACCATCACTTACTAGAGGCTCCTGAAATCGCGGCCAGGGAAACTGATTTTTAATTTCCAGAGCGGCCAACTCCCTGGATACGCCAAAGCGCGGGTTGTGGAGCACTGCCGTAGCCAGTAATTTGTATCGCTTCCGTTGGCAGTATGCATTGAATGTCGCCAGC
>JAQGAU010003797.1:0-12588 GCA_034698045.1 Paramacrobiotus richtersi
TGTCATTATGATGTACTTTTGAAATATGAATTACTATACTATATTATTTGATATTGTTGTAACTATACGTTATAATTGCATACCACTGATTAATTTATTTATTATTACCACCTACTGCATGTGTAGAAGTACTGCGCATCTGCACTGCAACCCTGCGGAAATCTTTGTGGGCTAAACAACGATTCGCGTTCGAAGTTTGAATGCATCAACTCGTATTTATTTACTCAGTTGAAGACAACTTACAGTAAAACAACAAGTTGGAAACAGTGTGCGAATCTATTACGGCAAGGCGCAACTTGTTAAGCCAAACCGTCCTTACGGTATTGTTAGCCACTGCGGAATAATTCTTGAATGTCACAAGTATGTGTCGATGTTTACATTGTCTCCTTCAGTCTTTATGGAAGTTAACGCTTAAAAGCTGCGGTTGAGCGGACTAAAGTTTTGTGAATGTCGGCACAGGTGGCACAACGTAAATTAAGAGTCATGCAGAACAAGACCTAATAAAGTTTAAAGTTGAAATAATCGGCGCAGGCGCAAAACTGACAGCCGGAAGCGTACTTGCTGAACAAACACAAGTAATAAGGCAGCAATACAGACAGCACGGAAGAATCCGCCATTTGCGTCGGTCTAGCGTTTGCATGTCTCTCCACCGCAATACGCAAAATCCTCCAGACTAAACGCATCGATTCTCTTCAATACACCACCTCCATCCACACACACGGGACACTCAACATTCCCCGAGACATTCTTACACAAAACCGCTTTCGCTCTTTCTCGGCACTCGCTGCCTTTCGCAATCCAGCGCATCAGATAGGAATTCCCACATGCCCGGCACTCGAAGTTAGGATTATCATGCAACAGCAGCTTCTCCATCTTAGAGTCCGCTTTCCACAGACGCTGGAAGTCCACACCGATATCGCTAGGAAAGGACGTGAGACTGTTACTAGAAAGGTCCACAATCCGCAGTTTGCTGAGAGTGCCGTTGCTTGGAAAGATTCTGATCTGTTCGGACTGTAGGTTCAGCCGTGTCAGCTTAGCGACTTCCAGATTGGCGAATGTGTCCAACCAGATGACCTTGTCTTCCGGAATGAAACGTCCGCTTATGTCAATTGTCCTTATAGTTGCTCGTGTTTCCTCCGCTATATCGTACATCCAGAATGATGATGAATATGTAGAAAATGGACGCGGTATCGACAAATCAAGATTACGGACCGTCATGTTGGGAAAGAGAGTTTTGTCGTTAGGCGGATTGTAGTTGAATGTCAGTTGCATGTTTCCAGATAGGTCGAGAGTTTCCAGACTAAGGTTATAAAATGCACTAGTTCCAATTTCCTGTAATCGCCGGTTATGGGAAAGATCAATGTGTGTCAGGTTAGGGAAGTCGGCGACCATCAGCCCCAGGTAATCCACCTTGCATTCTGCCAGGATCAGAGTTTTGATTTGGTTTCTGCTGTTCAGCTTCAGTCCTTCGTAATCCCACATTTGCAAGACTCGACCATTCACATCTGTTTCGGACATATCTAGATACTGGAGCTTGGGAAAATATACAGACAGTTTCTTGGGAATAAATGTTCGGACAGCACGGTTACGGAGGATATCTGTGGATAAAAACACAAAGGTTACGCAACACAGTATCATTGCCAGTATGCTCCTAGGCCATGGTGATTTAAGATCATTTAACAGGATCCTAATATGCTATCTTACTGTTTGTGAATTTAACAACTCCAGTTTTTGTTAAACAATTCAGTATGGTACTATGGTATACTAGTACAATGTATTGGTAATTTACTTATTATCAGCTTATTGGTACTGTATGTGTCTGCAGTACAATATAGTCATGCATGTTATGATCAACGAAGAACTCACCAATACATGGTTTTTCGCGCAGGTTATCGTGCAGATCCAGATACACAAGCTCCGGCAACTGTGCGACATCTGTTTCGGGTGTTATGGTCTCGCAGATGCTGTTCTTTCGCAGCGACAGTTTTTGCAGTTTGGGAGCTATGCGGGCCAACCACGGAATATTTAGGACAGTAAGCTCGTTATCATGAAGGTATGCGTCTGTCAAGTTTGGTAGTACGGGGAAATCCGGAGATGTTAACACAGAGGCCGAGTCAACCAGTGTGAGATTCACTAGGATCAAAGTGTTGGAAACTGCTGCTAATGTTCGCGGTAACTCAGCTGTGATTCCTTGAAACTTGGCCAGATGGAGCTGCTGCAGATTGACGAGACCGGCAAAGGCATCAGCGGGCAGCGAAATGAAGAGATGAAATGAGTTGGCAGGAAGGTTGCTGACGATTCGAAGGGACGTGACATTTTGTAGGCTGATGTTGAATCTTGTCAGTTCTGCGGACGTCCAAGTGGGAGATAAGTTGTTCGAATTAATCGAATAGCTTATGACACAAGAAGCTTCACCGTTGGAATACGTGCATCCCTCAGAAGTACCCATCAAAGAGCTCATCATTATCAACAACAGCAATGAGACTAAGTATGAACTGTTCAACATTTTTAGTTGTTTATTGTGTAGTAAACACTCGAAAAGGAAGAACAGCGATCACATTGCAGAATAAAACTAAAAGAAAGTCTGCACCGAGTTAAGTAGCAGTAATCTGGACCGCACGCATGTCAAGTAAACAGTGTCCATATTCCAGTACATTGCACATACTTCTACATACATACGTATAGTCTACATGAAAGCTCGCCGTCCATGCAGTAGCACAATTGAAAATGCGGAACAAACGGACTTCTATTATTCTTCCGTACAATGCTTGCATTGCAATGGATAATGTAATGTTTTTTGCCCGCATCTAGCACCAGGAATTTGGCTTGTGTAAAGGAAATCATGAGCATCGAAGTGATTCTGATTTGTTCTGCATGTGTAACAAAACCAATTCGATGCAAAATGTTTCATTGGTGTTTGTACATGTTTGAATTCATGAATAAACAGGTAGATAGTTTCACATGTGCACGTGAGCCATTAATCCGCAAGATCTTTGCAAGGATCGAAAAGTAAGTCATTTCCGAAGATATGAGACGTATGAAACATTATGCCGGCGAACGCGGAGACTGCGACTTTGTTCACTGCTTTAGGCGTTTACCCATCTCAACATTTTAAGCTGCAACTGCCTTGGCGATTTTGTATTCGCAACACGCTCATAGAACATTGGTTTAGTGGCCTGTAGTCGTGTACTGTTACATACGCTCAGCCGGGATATTCCTGAGCCTACAATGATGGCTCCAGAATTCGCATTGCAAACAAACGATTTCACGACTGCATAGAAGTCCACATATGAGCTGAATGTGGCGATTCACGACTGAAGCACTTGATAAGCCTTCCTAATGGCGCTTAGTTTCAAGAACAACTTGAATTTTCGTGCTGATGTAGCAGGCTTCCCAGTGGTACACTCTCAGCCACTGCTTGTAAAATAATACATAGTTTGTGTTAGTTCCATCAACAGCCATCAGGAAGGCTGTATGGTGTAGTGGTTAGCACGTCGGACTTTGAATCCGTCGACCCGAGTTCGACTCTCGGTACGGCCTTACTCTTTTTCCCGAATAGCTCTTTTGAATCACGTTTTTCTCGATAGGGCATACCCTATCCCTTGCTGTCCGATTATATAGTTACAGTATACAGATAGATAATGATTAAAAGAGCAAAAGATTAAGAGTTGTTGCATCGGATTGTTTTAGGGCTTTCGTACATTGCGTTGCATGAAAGCTTTACATTCAGCATAGTGGCCATACCCAAAACCAATCCAACGGTTACGGTTAGGTGCCATAGGTCTAAATGCAAAATGGCTGATTTGTGTAACGCAGTAGACTTGCCGACGCCCCTTGGCATACTTTTCGAAACTTATGGTACTTCGTTTCTGTCAGCGACATGTTCCAGGTTTACCGCTGGACATCTGGATGACCTTTATTTTCTGCACTTTGGTTGGTATATCTGAGGTAAACTCACACTTTCGTTAATGATAATTTTACTTCCGGTCGAAGATCTGAATACATTAGGGTAGAGTTGAGACAGACAGCCTAGTTACAGCTGAGCTCGCCGGTTCGGATTTCTGTATCAATGCATTGTTATTATTCTGTATCTATAGACGCATCAAACGCAGTTGGTGCGGCCGGCATAACATAGGCGGTTTATTTCACCCCAGTATTGTCAGTTACTCGAACAAACTTTGCTAATATCAAATCTTTTTCTTGATAAAGGTTCGATGTTACTTGTACTAAAACTTATGGATGGTTTTTTTAAATTTTAACTGAGAATAAGAGCTCAGGGCCCACTTGTGTGTCGGCCCCATTAATCTCGTTTGCGAGGTTCACTCATTAATGTGCTGTCTCCACCCACATGTACCTGTGGATTATGCATAAGTCTAAACATCCGGTGAAGTATAGACAGCGTGTCACTTGCACCAAGACATCTACTCAGCTAAAATGTCACGACCTTGTATACAGCATCCTTCTGAAGCACCTGTTCTTCAGAGCAGGTTTTTGTTATACACCAGCAATCGATCGAGGAGATATACCCGGCTAAGAATATTTCCCATGTAACTAGCAACGTCGCTCCTATAACCTTGATTTCAGTATGCTGATCCAATCAGTTCTGATTAGAAGTATGCATCATCACCGCCTCCAAATCGCGTCAGCCCAGACCGAGATTATATTGATTTTTATGCAGCGTTAATATCGCGCACGCTATTTCTCCAGTACAAGTACACTGCACATATAATTTTACTGGCGAAACAACACGCTAGAGTAATGCCTGTGTTATAACACTTTACCTTGCAGCAATAGCCGTGTTTTCTTGCTTCAGTCCACCAACATCGTTTAGCTGACACGAGTCCCTGACTGCTGCCGCAGAAACCAATAATATTCTGTATAATTGTTGCTTATCTTCTCAAGAGAAGGGAATATACACTTGTCATTATTCAAATGTTGGTCACGATGGTTCCGACAGCTGGAGTTCATGAGTTAAAAATGATCGGAGCTGTAATTGCCGCATGCGGAGTTCTGGTCTTTTTCCTGGCTATTCCGAGTGAGTCTACTAGTTACAAGTGAAGCACCGAAGGCCTCATATTCGTAAAAATATCAGAGTGCAGTGTATTGAATAAAATGTGCTGCAATATTTTGCATTAATGCACGTACACGGTCTTTTGTGCTTCACTTGTAGTTGTGAATATTGTCGAGATTTTGGGAATTTGTCAAGCTGGATTTTAGAAAAGCACATAAGGTGAACATCTCCGCGGCCGGTTTTTCGAAATCATCACCTGATCATTTTCTCCGGTAGCTTGATAAGCGTTGTCAAGTGCGTTAATGTTGTAATGCTGTACAGCTATAGGCTTCCTTCTTTTCCAAACGCATATTTTCCTGGTTTTAGCAACATGCATGCTGCCCTATTCGACATACACCGTCCTCCACGCCCACAACTTCATCCTCCCGCTGGGTTTGATATACACAGGAATCAGCACCCTGCGGACAGGGATTGACGTGGAACGCGCCAACGGGATCGATCCGCTCACTCATGACCCACCCGACCTAATCCGCAACGGACTGACCATAAAGCGATTGATGCCTCTCATGGCGGTGGCCATTGCGTTCATCATAGAGGGTTCTGGGGAGCTGATCTACGGATACAACGATGGAACCTTCCAACAGGTAATTAAGCAAATCCGCACCGGCAAATGGGGAGATTTAAACCCGACGGAAGGACAGATCCAAGCGCTGGACTGGATGTACTTGATGATTAATGTAACGTATGTGATTGCTCGCATGGCATTGGTGCTGGGTTTTGTTCTGGCTGCGGCTATCTGGATTAATCAGGCAAATGCTGCGGAAACGGGAAAGCCGAAGGATGAGGTGGTGGAGGTTGGGAAAAACGGCGAGCATATGAAGATGCTGACAAAGTGAATTAGTGTGATCCAACGGAACTGTTTCGATTGCAAGCAGTGTATTTTTACAGTTCGGCTGGCTGTATTGTTTTGCTTTGTTTTATTTTATGCATTTATTGCAGACAACATGGATCAACTTTACCCCCTTTTGATAGCCGTTATTTGTCGCTTGCTTTCATAATGAGTTTCATCCGAGGTTGTCAAGGGGACAGCAAATTAACCATTATGGATTGTTTCAGGTTCTCTGATTTTTTTGGTTAAACAACGTCCGCGCGCCGGCTATATATGTACCTCATAACGCATAATTGCTGGTCATAACTCATAAGTCATAACTCATAATTCGCACTCATAACTCATAACAGCTGGTCATTACTTAGCAGCAGTGGTCATCACCCCACCAGTGGTCAGTTGCGGTCGCTGCTCAATGGTTTCACTGATCAATACGCTACAAGTGATTATATCAGTGATCTGGGTAGTTGAAAAGCCGAGTTAAAATCTGATGCCGCCTAATATGAAGCAATTCATTACGGCATCTGAGCTGCTTCTGAGCAGATTTAGGTCTGCAGTAATTTGATTGTATGGAACACTTATCACCTGCTTCGTGCAGTACGATTCCACGACTCTGTATGTCTGGTGACTCTGGTGCGCTTATTCTGTTGCTGCCTGCTTGTGGCTCCTTCACTCTAATAAGGGCAACAAGCACCGAGCCGTTCCAACGAACACGCAATTCGCAGTGGTACGACTTGCAGCTTCTTCGTTCGCACAAAATCCCATAGCCGTAGTTCCGAGTCTGGACCCCGAGCTCTCAGTCACCTACCCGAGCAACAGCGCCTGTAACCGCAAAAACCGTCTGAAAGGGAAAAGCGTTCGCCGGACACCCTACCCCCCGCAATCGTTAAAACCGTCCGGAGGGCAGGAATTTCGGTCTGGCGTAAACTGTGCCCACGCAACATTTTTTGACCGCCAGAGCTACCATGGCGTTCGGCTTAACCCAGGCACGTTCCCCAGAATATCCTACAGACCGGACACAATCCCCCACAGTGTTTGTGTAAGCGGTCATTTTTCCCTAGAGTGTCGTGAAAGCCTGACACATTTCCCCAGTGGTTGTCACGACACAAAGGCTCGACGAGTAGACGCCGAAAACAGCCGCTAGCCTGGCCAATAATATAAGCCGATGATCACTGGCAGAGTATTTGGCAGTGAAACCATTGAGCAGTGACCGCTACTGAGCACTGGTGGGGTGATGACCACTGCTGCTAAGTAATGACCAGCTGTTATGAGTTATGAGTGCGCCTTATGAGTTATGAGTTAGGACTTATGAGTTATGACCAGCAATTATGAGTTATGAGGTATATATATAGCCCCGCCCGCCTGATGATAGATTAGGTCCGGCGTTTCTGGCTATGAACCTATGGAGAACTCTAGCCGTGCGATCGACCAAAAGCAAGCACGCAAAGTCCACTGTCTCACGAGGACTGATTCAATCAAACATCGAAAAACAGCGAGTTTTGCGTGCTCGAAAGTCAAAACTCAATCAAGTTGATTGAGTCCAAAGAAACTAGTCGCGTTTGACCGTTAAGTCTGCTTTGTAGCATCTGTACTGAATACTCCATAATAAGTCAATAATCCGAACCTAAGCCGCTCGCTAGCAATTAAGAGAACAATATGCATCGTTTCTATAATTTTAAAGAAGATAAATACGGATCGGATATGGCGTAACTTCAAGTGTCTACAGACTTCCCTTATGAGTATCCGTCGGCACTATTTATACGAACAGTTATACTGCGCGTTTCTTCACTTCGAACAAACTGCTGTCCTGAAATTGTTCTGAAATCGCAATCTGACATAACGCTTCAACACATAATAAGAACGTGAAATTAGCTATAAGAAACATTGTCAATACTATGATACGGGTATGACATACGGTGTAACATGGCGTAACGAGGCAAACAATTATCTGCTAGCAAAACTGCTCGTAAAATGCACCTAGTCATGGTAGTTGCACATCATCAAGAAACAATTCGTGCCATTTGAAGCACGATTCATTCAGATTCACGACTCATTCAGATTCATCGATAACCCGCATTCTTTTGGGGCAGTGCTGCATGACGGTGCGAATCAGCTCCGGATCAGACTGCATAGCCTCCTCCATTCCGTGACTATGCAGCACCGCTCCCAGGTTCTTGGGAATCACTTTCAAGGCCGCTTCTTTCAGGGTGTTCAAGTCTCGCTGACTGCTGAGAATCAAACAATGCAGGGCGTTGTCAGCGGTGACACTGTTGGCCAACATCCCTTCACAAACCGCCCGCAAATCCCCTATCTCGTACTTGTCGGCTGTAATCAATATTTTCTCCGCATTTGTCTCACTGATCTTCCCAATCTCACATCCGTAAACATATTCCAGTAAGACCACCACGCTTTCCCCATCGATATCCGTCAGCTCGCATCGGGACGTCTGTTTCTCCTTCGTGTCATGGGTCAGCATGGCCGCAAAAACTGGCGAATGAGCCATCAACAGAAAGCGACTGACGTTGAATTCTCTGCCATCGCTCGACTGCAAAACGAAGTCTGCTGTCTGATCCGAGCTAAAGCGGTTGGCCTGGCGCTGTGCGAATCGGCTACATCGTTCTGTGGCACTCATAATGTGTGCTGTCGGCATGCGGGAAACGGTGGGCTCTTTATACAGAAGCACATCCATGACGATCGTAATACAATCGTCCTTGAGGAGGCCAGGGTCGTCGTGCGTCCCAAACAAAGAACGATGACCAACGGAACATGCACGTATTACACGCTGTGGCAAAGGGCCAAGGCAGAAGGTCCATTCCAAAGTCATCGTGTCCAGAATAGTGTCCATTGCGTTACCCGTAAACATACTGCAAATTAAACCGTGTACTGCTTAAAGCTAGACTTCAGTCAAACCGAACATTTTGCGAGACACTGCATCGGTATAGACAGTACATAACACATATAAATAAATTTGTTAAAATATAACAAATAAAATATAACACTTAAATTTGTTGATTGTATTGCATGATAACCGCTCATTGCGCGCACAAACGGGCAAAAGGACAGTAATTGAGGTCCATCTTTTCACTTTCAAAAACGGGCAAAAGAACCGTAATTGAGGTCCATCTTTTCACTTTCAAAAGCACAGTATGGGTGTTCTCTATCTAATATCTGCATTTGTGGAGTTGGCAACATCTCTTGCAAAACCATTGGTTTCACCGGAAAGTCCCTGTAATACATTCGAGACTTCGTATGTAATCTGTACGATTCGGTTAGAGCCCATCTATTAAATGGGTGCGGTGAATTTTCAACTTATTCACAAGTCATAACGTGTGCCCCAACCCTCCCTTTATACCATTTCTAGCGCCCTTCCAAGCCCCAGAGTGGAGAATGCGTAAAACGGCATTATTCTCTTTTACCCCGGCTGCGCGTAAAATGAATGCTCAACCCTTGATCGTTACCGTGTAAAGTTTCTTGCTTTTCCAGACTCAGTACTTTTTGGTTAACTTTGCTCCGCTGTGCAATGCCCAGTGCCAACTGTACGACATTTCGACCACTCTCAGACCTTAAGCATACACGAACCTAAGCAATAAACCGACAATAAACCTAAGCAGGCACGGGCATAGCAGTCCCCTGCAAGACGCTAATTAATGCCGAGGCTAATGGCTCATGATTGTGTTTATTGCCGTATCATGGTATCATACGTGTACACACACAATAAATAATAATTCGCTCATAATTTGTATAGCCTATCCGGCCATCTGGGCATGCGGCTATTCGGGATTCCGGACCATATGACAATTATCATTGCGTGCAATACGGTAACATACCGGAAATAAATTACAAAAAAATCAACAAACAAGCGCACGTATGGATGCGACATTGCGGCCCATTGTCGAATAAAACAATCAGTGTAACTATGTACGGTCTGCATTGGCGGTGTTACTACTGTTAACTTATGATCGAGCCTATAGGTCCATACCTCGCTGTAATTTCAGTATCCACATTTTTGCCACCGGTAGACAATCCGGATTGTTCCTTGCAAAGCTTCAAAAATACGAGAAAGAGAATCTGCGCGCTTCCATCGCTGGCACGCTCGTCATTGTCTACCAAAGCCGGGCACAGGCAGATACAAAAGCGTCCTTGGTACGTGCTCCCCATTCCCAGCTCCTTCAGGGTGATTCCGTCGCTGCACATTCTGGTCTTCTGCTTCCTTAGCGACCTGACTTTGCCGATAGTCCATTTCAACGTAAATCGAATGATTTCCCGATCCGTTCGTGAATGCACCACCGCGTCTGCTTTCGGACATTCGCTCATTATGGTAAACGGCAACACCTCTGAAAATAACTCGTAATGTCCTCCGATTAATCGAAATTTCAATTTGTAACTGTGAAGCAATTCTGTACATATACTCGGTTCTGAAGCATGTTTGGCAAAGCAAAATGGAACTCGCTCAGTCGCTCACGAAGAAACTCGCGAATGGTCTGAAATTAATATTCTGGGGAGAAACGCCCATGCTGCAGAAGCCGCAACTGGGATAAGAAGCGGCCGGGCAATCAGGGCCGACTGAACATGGCCCACCGGAGTTTACCGGTCAAACCTCTCGAACCAATTGCGAACGGTTGATCAGGACGCATGAACTGGTCAGGGCCAAACGAAAGAGGCAGATTTCTGGCTTTGATTTCGAAAATAGGCGTTGTGGAGCAGTTTGTGCTTACTGGTGCTTTGCATAGTGCATACAGACGCGTTATGATTACTGTTTTATTACACTGGGCCATGACCACCCGGCCGTTCCTTGTCGCAAAAGTGGTCAGCCCACTAGCTAGCGGAAAGGGGCTCAGAGAGATCCGTCCGTTGCAACGGCCAAGACGAAGCCGCTCGCTTGTATAAGAGAACAATCATTATTGTTTACTCTACGTATATAGAGTAAACAATGATAATAAATTAATAATTATTGTTCTCATATAACTATCGAGCGGCTTTCGCCAAGCACAAAGCCCAGGACGTCAGACATTTCTAAGCAGCGGCAATTAGCCGATCAGACGTATCAGGGGAAAACTCCCCAACCGGCAACCCGTCATCACGGGTATCGAACTCTTGGGCACGTTCTATAATGCCGAAGAGTCAGACAAAGTTAGCATTTTACTTCACGTGAGATGTAGTTATTTGATAATTCGTATAGTTTAATTTTGAAAGAGGGTGTACATCATACACGTTTACAATTTTATTCCTTCCTCTGTGTTTTTTTAGTTTCCATAATTCGTTAGATTAAATATTTACATCTTGTTGCTGCTCTTTTACTGTATTTACGGTGCAATATTTTTCTGCATGTTGTTTAACAGTTTTCACTACTTTTTCGCTTAACGTTTTACGTTTTTGGTGCATTGCATCTGTACAGTATGTTGTCTGCTGAATTTTAATTTACTGTTAATTTGCCTGCAGTTATTCGCCGCAGGTCCATTCGCGTCTCATTAACGGAATAATAAAATATTAAAACTTAGCGTTTCCTCGGTAGTTTTCATGACTATTATTATTGTATTATTATTCTATTATTGTATTATTGTATTATTATATGACTACTATTATATAGTCAGACTATATAAATTTAGAAGTTATCGCCGGTTTGTACTAGGTAGGAAATGAAAAATTGCTCTACGCTCACTAAATTGTGTGGTGCATTTCGTTTCAGGATCGACACATTCAAACCGTGACCTTTACCGTGCACTCTTGTAATATAGCGCTAAGCGGCAGCGCTCTAGTCACGCGGTGTGTGAGTCGAGATCACACACGCTGTACTTCGCAGAGCGCAACCCGGGCGCGAAGACAAATATCTATGGATGACATCGCACAGTTATACTGTATCTGTAGAAGCCATTGATCGTGAAGTGTGGCAATGGGAGTGTGGGACTGATCCCTTAAAAAGTGCGATTTAACTACGAATGCTGGCATACCGCGCAATAGGCATGTGGTACTGAATTGTGCCGCGCATTAGTTTGCATACTCGGTAGTTGCTTTTAAAAATCCGGGATACTATTCTGCCATTGAAAATATTCGTTTGGCTTTAATCTGGCTGACTTAAAAAAAACTGCAAAAATTTAATATCGAATGCGGTTTAAGTGTGCTATACCACATATCACTGATCGGTACCACAGATCATTAAACGGCATTAAAGATTTTGAGGTGTAGGAATAAAGATCAGCAAAAACCGCATGAAAGTAGAACAACAGCTAATGGTACACCACTGCAGAGATGCATAACAGCTCAATTGTAAAAAAATCAGAAGGTACAACCAAAAGAAGATCTCTTCGTTACTAACTAACAAGAATTACCAGCTCGTGTATTACATCGGCTATCTGGTAACTGCAAGGAGCCATTCCCTACTGTCAATCGGGAACTTTCAATCATGCCAGTAGTGCAGAACCCGAGCAGCACTCGTTCGGTTTCCATTCGCCGATCCCCCATAACTCAAGTATCCCTCCGCCAACCGCATCGGCAACGGCGTCAGATCCTTGGCCTCACCAAAAACCCACACCGTCTGCATGCCCCTAATCATATGCTGCAGGATATGACAGTGAATCATCCACACACCGGGATTCTGTACCCGCAGACGCATCACTCGCCAACTGTACACCTGGCCCGGTGTCGGATTCGTCACTGTACTCGGATCCGGCCGGTAGAAATTCGACGTATCCCT
>JAQGAU010003798.1:0-12585 GCA_034698045.1 Paramacrobiotus richtersi
GATTAGTTTCGGCCTGATGGTAAACACAGGCTGTTCCTCTTCCCACACGCGTCTTTCCCCGAAGCGTTAAGAGGAAAATGACCTTGAAAGTAACGGGTAGTATGTTGTTGTGCCACCTGCCTCCCAGCAGCAGGCTGATTAATCATTCCACCCCCCAAAAAGCGGGATCGGGCGCTGAACAGCGGGGTTAACGACGGAGCAATGACAACCGTCAATATCGGGAGGCGTAATGATGCAATAACTTGGCACTCAATGGATCTGTCTACAAAGTGCCACTGAACGCCCATTCTCCAAAACCACAGAAATGCACTACTGTATGCTGTTATTGTTCATTGAAACGTCTACGTAGGGCGGTAATGTACAGGAGATTGTATCTTCTGGTCGAGCCCGTTCAAGGAGCAGCACGAGACTGTGGAGTAACTCGCAATCAAAGGGAGCACTTGAGTCAATCGGAGCCCGTGTTCAGGTGAGAGCGGTGGAATGTTTGTTGGCGATCGATCGCGAACGGACGGGAATTGATCGCGGATCTTGTGTGCATACATTAAGCAGTGCATGGATTGCTCTCTCTCTCTTCTCTCTCCCCTCTGTCAAGAGATCGGGGTCTACGTGCTCCACATGCTAATCCCCAGCGTTGAACAGCGCACTTGTCTCTGCTGGGATTTCATTCCACCGCGATCCCCACTTGTCACCGTCTTCAATTGCACTTTCCCAAGATATGAGAACGTTGGCAATTGTCGTGGTGGTGCATAAGCAGATCAGGTTGGATTTCCTTCCCCCGCAGAGAAATAACCGTTTTTGTTTGGATCATAATGCGAGCTGATAGGATCAGTCGAGTCACGAGTGACTCATAATTTGATTAAGTGAGCTGTTCGCGGTTTCGCCTTGTGATAGCATATGCACTGACATAACCTTCGACTTTGAAGTAGCAGGATCAAACAGGTAGCAATCATTAGGCAGATTAGCTAGCGAAACTCTCGTATTACTCTTTTCAAAAAGCTTCCTCAGAACTACAATTCTAGCGTGAGCAGATGAAGAAAACACGATTGTAATTGGGTTATGTCGCATTAGCAATGAGCCCCGCACTACACGCGGAGAATGTCAGCGCTAATTATTCAGCCTGTCACGCAAACGCCACCACGACGCTTCGACTACCCGGGATTCAATTAAACAAATGCTAACCAATGAACAAGCCTTTACAATGGCATGTTTGTCATAATCGGCACGAGAGAAATCCCGGCACAACACGATCCAGGCACGCCGGGAGCCTGCTACATTTTATCCTATAACGGCCCATCTTCCAGGAGGGAAAAAAGGTGGAACATGGGTCGACGGAAAGTGTCCCTCTAGGCAGGTTTGAAGCTACACCTAATTGCCAGCGAATGGTGTAGCGGAAATGCGGTATTATGCCCGTTCTGCGCTGAGGAGAGAAGAAATGCGCAGAGCGCGTGGTGCCTCGAGGGCAACCATTTACCCAAGCTTTGTACCTTTATTACGGGCTTTTCTTGCCAGAGACAAGGATGCTAACGAGCGGCAAAGTGAAATAATGATGAGAAACGCCTCGTAATGGGGCTAATTTACACATAATCGACGATTTACAGAAAACATCAATATCACGCGTAATGATGCAGTTAATGCTGCGGAGTGCGGCAAGACTCTAGTTTATTTCCAACTAACGTTATTCCGAATAATCTCCATGCTTAACCGCTGAAACAAGCAGATCTGCTTTCTCATGTTTTTAAAACAACCTTTTATCGATTTTCTTATACAAAACAACTACAACTGCAGAACTCTTCTGATTCATAATTTCCGGCGTATCTAAACTTTCTGACGTTTTTTTACAGTATTTTTATGTATCTGTTCACCATGCTTGAAAGCGGCTGCGTCCACGGTAATCACTTGTAAAGCTACGTGATTTAAGCGAGCGAAGCAGTATTGAGGTTTTCTGCACTTACTCGTAGGCAGCCGCATCGGATAGATCCCCAGTGGTAAACATACTGGACACGGTGGGATACTGGTGCGCCGCCGTGACCGTACTGGTCGGCGAGGGAATATTCCGGCCCCCCGCGGCCGTGGGAAGAAAAGGAAAAGATCGCGGATTGGGCGCCAGCGCCAACGGCGTGGTCAGCGCGATGGAGGCGTGCCGTGGCGCCGGTGGTGCATGATTCACACCCCGCGCCGCCGCCAGTTTCTCCGGTACAGTGGATGATTCTTGGGGAACAAGAGGTTCCGCAAGGGGCACAGGCATAGCCGGATCCTGGTACTGATCAACAACAGCAGAGGATGATGCACTAGCAGCAGCATCCGCGTGCGGAGGCGTAATGGAATGGGCTGTGTGTGTGGTGGCGATGGCTAGGGCGTTCTTACGCAGCCGCTGTGACTGTTTGCGCAGCTGCTGCTGCTGGAAAAAGTCAACGTGCTCACGCCGGATCTGCTGCTGCGATGGGCTGTGTACTGTCAGCGCCGCATCCGGCTGATCGATCGAGTACGATTTGACGACGTGACGGAGCATCGGTGGGCGGGAGGATGGAGCGGGAGCGCTGCAATCATGTACGTCGCACATATACAGCACCAGGCACGTTGTACTTATGTTAGTTTAATGTACCGTAACACCACGTACTGTACTGTACAGTCTTACATAAGTAGTCCACATAGCCGCAAGCAATGCAACCTTTACTGTCGGAAATGAACAACCACCCAGGGCGGGATCCCATTAGAAAGTACATAATGCACGCTATCTGCAAACAGCTTCTCCGAAAGATGGCGCCACTGATCACAGGATTTTATCGCTTACGTTATCAGTAATTCGTGCTTTACCACGTAAAACTAATATTGCCAGAAAGATTTATGGGATGCGAGGGAAGGATTGTCAATTAAAGCGTTAGGGTTGGGTATATGCTGTCGGTATTATTCTAGAGAGATTGATGGACATCTTGAGCAATAATTGATGAACTTGCGTCAGTGGGATTACCGGGACCACAGGCCGGGTCTATTGGATAATTAATTGCTTTTTCTCTCAGTCTAATCCCCTGGGACATGGTCCGTATTGTGCGGTGCGCATTACGCAGTCGTCCATGAAACATGCATTGCTAAATACTTACACCAAATCCGAATTAACGAATTCTCGCTTTTTATGCCGCCGGTCAATCGGGCATAAAAAAGTCAAAGAAGACGACATTGAGTTAGGACCAAACCAAACAGGGAACAGGGTTCTGGAACTCGTGATAAAGAGCATTCTGGTCAAATTTCAAGCAAATCGGACCACTTCGAACTTAGTTATCGTGCCCGAAACGACTACGTGAACGTTTGTAACAGACAAAAGCGCTTTGCAGCTGAGCATATGGACCTACAAGTTATGTAATAAGGGCAGTATATTCACCTTTCAAAAAGGCGTCAATTATAGATTGTTCTCTAGCGTAGGAAATAACAAGCTTACCTGGATGTTCCGTTTCCGCTATCCGGTCTGTCTGGCGGTTCATTCCGAAGCGGTTGCTGCGGAGACACACTGGCCATTTGTCTGGCTTGCATGGCTTTGTACCTAACAATCATCACCGTCAAGTTTCACACCGGTACAGCAAAGAACGCCTATTTGGACTGAATCCGCTGGGATCTCCGTACCTAGCGTGAAAAGGACACGTGACCTGTACCGCGGAACTCTTCTTCAACGGCCGTTGTCCACGGTCCAGCTGGTCCTTGCCAGCACTCATCGCAGGCGGGGACGGGTGAGGGTGGATGAGGTTCTGGGAGAATAAGGCTCCCGGCATAGCGCTGTGCAATCCCCGACTAACCCGGCATTCATTGCATCGCTGGCACGCTCAGGGCAACTGACGGAGGTATATCACGCGGAAGTGCTGCCAGCTACATGGGAGAGAACGGAATTGCGTTAGTGGCCCACTTGACCTTTCTTTGTATGCCTCGCTGAACGAGGCTATCAGGCGTGTGAGAGAGCTTTATTGGTTCTTGTAATGGACTCCCTTCCTCTGCACGTAATGCTGCATACAACCAGGTTAGCGCTGACTTTATTGTGCCATAACGGGGGCTATTTGACGGAGAAATTACGGTAATGCCCAGCCAGTTTGTCAGTTTACTTTCACACTGGTCACGCAAGCTATAAGAGCGGGTGACGTCACTACAAATGAGCTTGTGGCTCTCCTATGCAAGAAGGCTGTTGTCACAATAAAAAGTCCGAAATTCAAATAAAAAACTTCTCCCAGTTCGCGCGCCAAGGAACAGTAGCCAAAATCGAACTAAAGTTACCGTGTATAACTTCCGTGAAGCGCTGAGACAAACAACAAGTAGATCTGCTTTCTCCGGTCCTTAAAACCAACTGTTTGCCCATATCCTTGTAGAAGACAGTGGCAATTTTCTCCATCTTGCACAGCAGCCAGTTCATTAATCGGCTGATTATTCGAAAGTTCGAATATTCCCGTTTGTTATGTCAGCATGCGCTGCTCGGTCACAGTGACATAATAAACAGATGCGCCCAGTGATCAACATAATCGATACTTCTACTAGTAATCCATTAGATCGGGCTAACTTCTTCGCTTCGAATATTACTGGAACAGTTTTACAGCTATATATATTATTTCTTGAAGTATCCCACGCACTTTTAATTTCACAAGTTTTTTCTATTGACCTTGTTTTATACAATCAACGTAACTTCTTTTCGGAATAACCTTATCATTTAAGTCTGCGTGTTTTTCAACTTTTTTCAATTTCCATGGCGTCTGACCGAACCATTTGCAGACATCCCACTGATTCAATCATACATAAACGTAATGTCGCAACGCGGGGATCTCCGCAGCGTTGGCTGCACTGCAGATGAAATTATATGGAAATGTCTTTACGCTTCCTTGGCGAGATTGAATAAGACGAACATAATGATGCCGACCTGGACGATGGCATGCCCGGCGCGCTGGAAGCCCTGTCCCGCTTGTATTATCAATATCGACTGCTTGGCTGCGTACTAAGAGTGGGTGCTGCATCTATGACCACGACCGGAAATCCCATGAGGATCATTGCAACGACATTTGTTATTCCCTGACAATCAATTATACCGGGTTTTTCTATACCCGTTTTTGCTTCGGTACAATGTTGGTATTGTTGTTTGACTGCACACAATTAAAGATAAAAATATACGCTCGTTCGTGTTGTCCAGTGCGTGCTTGCAACGACGACTCTAAGAAAGTGTGAATTTTCCATAAATTTTCATAAGATTTGATTAAACGTCGGAATATTGATTTTGCAAGAAATTTTGCAGTTGGTTTGTTTTCTTGATTTTCAAGTGCAAGAGTTTGACTACATATGCACCTTACAATTCAACTCTGAAAGCTATGAGGACGGAACACAATAATTACACAAGAGATGTTCAAGAAGCACGTTGGTTTACATTTTTACATGCATAAATAATACAGATTACGCTTGAATACCCTTTAAACATCACAGGATAATAACAGTCTTCTTAGTCTACCAACAAGCTGACAAGGCGTAATTTTATTCCAATCATGACATTTGAGGTACTAATTGCATAAACGAATCGTCACGTGACTTCCGTCTGTCTAGTGTACAAGTATATACAGTATGGTACTGGTGTTCTTTCCACGGAGCACGAACAAAAGTTCAAGCCAGTTATTACGAGAACTACATCGCCACTTAGAACGAGTATGGAATTGCGTGAACTTTCTTAGCAACCATTATTTACGCGTAGTCAGCTGATGTTACCGTCATTCTGTCTTACTGAATCGAAACAAATCAATCTCACCTGATTTCTATTCTCTTCGCACAATCCGTGCAGACGCTTATAGGATAAATTAAACCACAGGAAATGCAGATCAGCATTAATAAAACACAAGATTTACAGGAATTCTAATCGGTGATAAGAGTAGGCAGTACAACTGTACACTGGATTTAGCAGAACGCAGTAAATTCCAACACGGCGGATAAGGTTTTTCCACCTTTTAATCAGCAGGATAGCAAGAAAAAACCACTGACAGATGCTTCGCCGTAGAGAGCAATAAGATAAAAACAGTGGCGACGGTGGCAAGTACCCGAGAAGTGTTGTGATGATGGAGGTATCACGTAATTGAAGCAGGTAGAACTGGAGATTATTAACCACGACTCAGGGAATGTGGAGAAAAGCCGGGTTAGGCTAAGCGCATTAACTGTCAGCCGCTCGATGACACGCTATCGATTGGGTATCACAGAGGACACCGACAACTAGACAGCCTGAGTTTACTATTCCCACAACCAGACACCCAGAGCTACCTTGAACTAGGCAAGCGCTCTCCGCTGATGCATGCTGCTGATGAAGACCGGAGCGGTATAAAGCTTTAATCCAAATAACTTTGTCATTTTTGAAAAAGTTTGGAGCAGAAATAACAGGGTTCCGGAACTCGTAGTGACGAACATGATGGTCAAATTTCAAGCAAACCGGACCACTTCGATCAGAGTTGCCCGAAAGGAAAATGTGTACTTCTGGAGCAGACAAAAATGCCTTGGAGCAGAGGTCGACTAAGTATGCGACCCGACCGCTTTTTCCTATTCATGGATCTCGCTAGGAACGTTTTTTTGGCAAATACTAGAACTTTACCATTCACCATACTATAAAATATCCATCTAAAGTTTTTTTATGCGATAATATTTGACGGCATGTGCGAGTGTCTAGTTGCTGAAATAGTAAACTCCGAGTGTCCAATCATCAGCCTCCTCCGTGGTACTGATTGGATAGAATGCACGGCACAGTTATCGACGCGCTGACTACCTTAACGAGCCCGTTTTTTTCTCATGCGCACAGGTGAGGAATACCTGCCGTGAACGCATAGACCGTAGGGAGCGTGAGGTGGGTTGCGAGCGGCGTGTGACAGGTTAGTTTTATCCTACAATCAACGGGGAGTGGTCGCTACTTTGATCGATTGGCTTCTTGATTAGTATATGCTGATCACCTGTGCTCTGTACGTGCTGATGCAGTTAGGTTGCCTCTAGGTATTGCAGGTAATGAGTGCAAGCATGCCACTAAAGGAGCTGGGTTTAAAAAGTGAGTGTTCGTGTTGCACAACAAGCCCATTAAGACACACTGTAAGTGGGTCGATTGATACCCGTTTCTGGTGGAGATATCCCTTACGTGCCGAGTATCGTGCCACAGTGGTGGCACGACACTGGGGCCGTAGCAGTACATGTTGAAAGCGCGGGATGCAGTGTAAAGGATATTGAATACCATGTACGTATCAACCTGGTATGTTTCTTTTTTTATTTATATATATATTGAGATAATGAGTGGCAATGTGCAGTTAGTCTTAAAAGACTGGTAAAAATTACATGTTCATGAAAAGATATCCGGTCGAGAAGATATTGGAAAGATAGGGAGATATCGACAAGATATTGGATATAGCGCGCACGATGTGAGTATACGTCTTTTTACCATTTTCGTGATATTATCAACATACTACTATAGCCTCATTAGCTTTCTTAAGTATTCTACAGACTACGAAACTCGCAGGCAATTAATACATCGGCACAGCCGCCCGCACGTGCTCATGCTTGACCTCTAGTTCGCTACTCCTCAATCTTGGAGGCTTCGAGTATCACTGCTATGACAGTGCGGACTGAAAGGGTGGTCTTAAGCAGAAACCTGAACGCAAGCCTCTGTCGCCTACATAGAATTTTGAACTTTTAATACGGGGCATGCAAGGTGTTTTGAAATATGCGCGTCAATGGGTACGCGAGACGCGAGTTCTCGCTGTGTATAGAAGCCGCTCGCTAGTAACTAAGAGAACAATATGCATTGTTTCTATAACCATGTGTATAGATAGCAACCATAAGCATGTACATATAGAGAGTAAACAATGCAATTCGTCTCTTAGTCAGTTCGTATATGCACTAAATTACGTAGTTTTGAATTACCGCATGCTGTATGCACCCACAATACACGATTTTACCGTACTTACGTATAATGTACAGTAAGTACTTGAACTTTTGAGTATACCGTCATGCCATAAACTGTGCACCTGCCTCTGTGGTACGAGTAAGGCAAAATTCTCTTGCTCGGGTTAGTTTTTCGCAATAGCGGCATGCTCGTGTTTCTTATGCAGCTTATGAGGATATCCGACAAGGCTAATCCGTCTCGCTTGAAACGGAGTTTTCCGTTTCGGTGTGGAGACGAAAGGACGCTAAACGGTGAAGCTGCGAAGGTCGTGCTTAGCGAAACAAAGGTCAACAGCTTCCAGTGGAGAATCCATCCCATCAGGAGCTGTTCTGAGTTCTTAACGATGTATTGTGCGTTTGCAATGTACAATTATTATGAGCATGCATTATTAAAATTCATAGCGTGGGCTTCTTCATTATGCCCCATGGCCAGTGATATGACTGTATTATTGATCAGTCGCGACTGCGAGCAAGTTATTATGCACATCATAAAACTGGCCCGAACAGTAAACAATACTGCATGTTTTAATTCGTAATCCTACCAGACGATTGAATACTTTGAGGGTTGTTATAGAGTTACTGCAAGTCCGTAAAGGGCGTTGAGGGAGATTCGAATACGTACCAAAACACGCACATTGTTGCTAGACAGCAGAATCTTTGGCGAAAGGTCCGTCGTTTCAATGCAGTACATTGTGATGTCGATACGATGCATACTGTGTACCAAACACGTGTAAAGCACAAGTCGCAAAACCGCTAATTATGGTGGTCGTCGAGCCATTATTCTCTACCACCAATGCGCGCGCATGCAGTATATATAAGTGAATTAGCTGATATATACATATGCACTGCAAAGAAGTTCTTGTTGCAATTAATGGCCTGTGTTGCATCCTTTCCAACGTACACGTATGCTACTTATACGGTATGATGTGCTGATCTGCGTGGTTTCTGTCCAGCGTCGTACTGAATAGCAGACCTTTAGTTCTTGTGGTCTGACCAACAGAACAAGCCGTGACCTTTGGTACAGGTACTGTATTAACCAGTACGCCTAGCTTAATCAGTAAAACCTTAATTATTACAGAACATATAAATTCTGTGCTACACGTAGCCTTGTGAACGCCTCAAAGGCGAACCTATCTAAACCGTTTGTGTTTGTCTTCTTGGGCAACGCATCGTTTCCGGTTGGTGATAAAGCTGCTGTTCTAGTTAATTGTAGCAGATTGCTGAAATATTGCACCAAGCTGTTTGTTGAAACTGGTAAATCCGATATTCCGATGGACTTGTCTGTAGTTCCAAAGTTTCTGTGCACAGACTACGTATATCGGCACAAAGCAAAAACATCCTGTACGCAGCTACGAAACGTAAACTGCTCCATCCTTTTTCTTTCGTTCGGCACACTTTACAATTTACATGTACATAACATCATTATAGAAATCAGTAAATGCAATGGACAAACTTATAATTTTTAGCGGAAAGCAATGGATATGTACGATATCATCATACTGAATAACTGGTGTATCTATCCCGCGTGACGCGACGTATCGGCCCTGGGATAAAATCGTTGATCTGCATGTACACTTCGCATCGCATTGATAAGCCAGTTTATTTTACCAGCAAATTCCAGATCATGCTCATACATATTCACAAGACTGTACGTAAGTTAGCGGTAATAATAATCACAAAAGTAGTACAGTACTAACAAATAAGTAAGAAAATACTACAGTAATGAGTACATAAAGCAATGGAATACCATTCAGCCACTCAAATCTTTGTTTTCAAAGCTTAGCCAATGGCGACACAGAGAAGGCGGGAGTGCTCTCTTCGGATTGGCTGATCCGGCCCTGTTGGTCTGTCGAGGATGTTGCCAGTGCATCCGATAATCGGGAATTTTATCGATTCTTTGTTGATGTTAGCCTCGAATGAATCCTATCTCTTTGGGTTTACGACCTTCCCGTATAAACTGATTTTATTAAGTCTCATCCCTCCACGACCACACCGTGCAAGCTAATCCGAATCTAGTTGCACTTGAACCGTTTTTATTCAACTCCATCCAAATAAGCATCAAATCGCATTCCACAGGAAGAAAGCGTCAAGTTCCCGTTCTTCTGGTCTTTGTTTACAATTTGTTGGATCTGGATTTTCCAAAATGATCGGCGTAAAAGGTACGTGTTGCAGCAACATTCTCCAACGGTTATAAATTTTTTTTAAATTTTTCTGAGATTTTTATTCAATTTGTGAAACTGGTTTGTGGACTTTGCTCTCTGTGTGTAGCAGACAAGTTAAAGTACGTACGCGTTGACATGTGCTCACTGCGTCTGCTTATCAGTCAAAACGTCTAATTGGCACGCTGTTTGTTTTCTTTGGGCTTTCATCTGCGTTTTATCGGTTTAACCTTGAAAACTCGTATTCCCCAACTTCCTACTAAACTTTATTTAATTCTTATCATAAACGTTATCTTTCTACGATCAGAAGGAGCAAATTGACCGAGATTCTTGTGTTTTCTTTGTATGTTCGTTCGGAGAACTGTTTAATCATGGAGACTCGTTTTTCAGCGTAAGTGATGGTTTCTTCACGCAGATCGATGAGGAATGTGGTTAGAGTGTTGTTGTTTGTAGATTGGTGTGTCTGGCGTTTTGCGGATCGATCGGGTTGATGTTCCTGTTTCTGGCGTGCGCGCTGCCTTCTTACGGGTTCGTTGAGCGTTCTTCCAGTGAATCTTCAAAATTATCGTTGTACACTTCAGATTAGCCATTCTTTTGGGTTTTCCTTTGGTTGTTTAACAACTCTTAGCAATTTTCTTGTATTAGACCATGAGAAATGTTAAAACATGATTCCAGTGAATTTAATGATTTTTGTTTATTAAATACCGAATTTTTTGCATACTTGCTGAATATTTCCTTTTTTTCGTTGATATTTTGGCATTTATTGCATAATAATATGATAGTTGGTATTGTTTTTTTTTATTTTCTAGATAAATTGTGTGTTTTTGTGGTTGTTACGTAAATTATTTATTGATCTTTGGTAGCGAATGTTTACGCTCTTTTGTGTGTGCAACTTCGGGGATTTTTGTCGAAAAATAATATTTAATTTGTCTTGATAATGCGTTTTTGTGTACATAGTTTCTTATTACATGTTATAGTATTTTTTTATTTTTACGGCCTTTTTTTAAATTCATTAGTATATTTTCTTTAATTTTCTGTACATTTTCGTGACATTTTGTCGTTATTGTGAATTTATATCATAATTTTATTATAGATATAATGTTTAATTTTTCTATTGTCACGTACTTTTATTGCTTTGTTGTTGGTATTTTTATGTTATTTTTTTTTAATTTTAAAAAAAAGTATAGACTTCGAAATCTGAAAAAATGTATGAAAATATGAAAAAATAACAAAAATGTTACAATAGAATTTTAATTTAAGAAAATTTAAATTGGATTCCTCGTAGATAAAAATGTATGCAAATATTGTTTGTACAGCATCACTGCGGAGGTGCGCATCAAAAGAACAATTTGCTCGTAATTTCAAAAAAAATATGAAAATTAAAATTAGAACTGATAAAAAGTGTGAAAATATGGATCTTATTCTGCAAGTGCGGTGAAGTGTGAATGTGTCCGGTTGTAGCGTGTGGTGGCCGTTCTTCGTGGTCTTCTTTTACCTGCTGGCGCCCCTCCCCCTGGCCATCGCCAAGCGCAACGCCGCCGATGGCGCGGGCGGCAGCATCAACGGCGCCATCGATGTGGCCGTCTTTATCGTCGCGTGTATCGTCGTTTCCGCCTTTGGCTTGCCCCTCATTCTAGCTCGCGTCGGCACCGTAAGTTCAACCGTGTAGATTCTCAGTGTTTATTTTATCCTCGGTGGTAGCATTGTTTTTATTTGGAATTTTTTGGCTATTTTTCTGCCATTTTTCTACCATTTGTTATACTATTTTGATCTGCCATCTTTTACTGTTTTTTTCCGCCACTTTTTTCTACCATTTTTATCCGTCATTTTTTGTAATTTTTTGGTCGTTTTTTGACACTTTTCTCGCCGTTTTTTCTCCACCATTTTTCTCTGCCTTTTTTTGTGATTTTTTTGTCTTTTTTTGCTACTATTTTGTTTCCACCCTTTTTCTGATTGTTTTAAATTCTTCCTGCCATTTTTCCGTGACTGCTTATTTATACCTTGTTTGTGTTTTTTATCAACTTCAGCAAAACGTTTATACAAATGATTAATACTTTTAATTATTTTTACGCGCCGCAGATTGATTTTGATTTTTGAATCTAATAAAAAATAAAAGTAAAAACAATTAAATACACTCCTAAAATTTGGAAAATTAAATACAATTACAAAATGCATGTGAAGACGGATTCGAGAATAAAAGAAATAAACATAAATAAAACAATTATAGGATATAAAATTAAATAAATAGAAAAATAATTAAAATAAATCTGAGTAAAAAAATGATAAATCACAAAAAAAGGCTGAGAAGAAAACTCATAAAAAATAAGCAATAATTGCCAATAAACTGATAAAACTGCCGGCAGTCAGTTGGTCTTGCAATTATACAAGATTAAAAAAAACTGAATTTGCAGATTGCGTGGGGCGCGGCGGGCCTCGTGGTCTCAGGGAACGTGGTGATCTTCCTGACGATGCTGGCCTACTTTCTCGTCTTCTCCAACGAGGACGTGGA
>JAQGAU010003799.1:0-12580 GCA_034698045.1 Paramacrobiotus richtersi
TGGTATCGCTGCGCAATATCCTTGAACGGAATCAGGTCGTGCATGTAAGCTGGTAAATCGAATCTTGTCCGGTTGTACCTAGATCTTGAACAGCCACACTGCGTCTTTTTCGCGCCATCGTTGGAAAACTGGGGTTATACCCATCTGCCCGTACAGTTGCGGTGTAACACGCATCCTGTAGTCGGTCATGGTTCGCAAGGCTGCATGTTGCCGCTTGCTCAGCTTCTCTTGCTCTCCCGAAGACGCCGACGACCACACCGATGCGCAGTAGTCTGTGTACGGTTGGACGAAGGCATGGTAAAGGGTAACTCGCTGAGAGGGGCCGAGTCCGGATTTTGCGCGCCTGATTCTAGCTATGCCGACGTTGATGTTCCGTTTCACTCGCTGGAACTGAAAACGCCATTTCAAGCTCTGGTCCACTTCCACGCCCAAGTAGGTGACATGTTGTTTTATTTCCAAGGCGTGGCCATTCAGTAGCAACGGTGGATTTGCTTGCTCCTGCTTTTGATTGGTGCAAATAAACATAGCGGAGCACTTCTTCACATTCAACGCTAAGTAGTTGTCATCAAACCATTTCGAAACGGACTTCAGTCCGTTTGAAAGCTTTTCAGCAGCCGCTGATTTGGTCTTACCACTAGCGTAGACAATCGTGTCGACAGCGAACGTCTCCATTTCAAAACTGCCGTCATCTAACTGCAAAAGATCGTTGATATAGATTATAAACAGTATTGGCCCCAGTACAGTTCCTTGGGGAACCTCCGAAATCACAGGTAGCCAGCTGGACACCTTGCCACCTGTTTTCACACGTTGCTGTTGCTCGGTCAAATATGATTAGAACCAGTTTAAGCTGATCCCACCCACTCCGAATTGCTGTAACTTAACCATAAGCCGTTCATGGTTGTCCTCTGCGAAAGCCCGACTGACGGTGGGAGAGGAGGTGCTTAAGTTGGAAGTACTCGACCAGCTGAAGCTAGGCACACCGTTCAAACACTTTGGCAATGTTACACTGGAGTGAAATCGGTCGGAAATCATCGACCGTCATGGGATTCGATACTTTACGTAATGGATACACATCAGCCATTTTGAAAATGACTGGAAATACTCAGTTTGAATGACGCGTTCACCATTCGGGTTAACGGCGTAACGAGCATTGGAATAATGCAGCCGAGTATCTTAGGTGGAACACCAAATGGGCTGGATGCTTTATTTTTTGCGCGAATTTGGTGCAGGATAGAAAGCACAACTTCTGGTTGGACTTCAGAAAAGCTGGAAACAGACTGCGATCGCTCATACCCCTCGAAGGGAGCGCAGCTGCGACATGAGGATATTGGTGCTGCCCATGGAAGCAAAATGACTGTTCAGGGCATTGGGGTCAACATTACATTCCGGAGACACTTTGGATTTCCGCAGCATTCGTCCGATCTCTCTCCACACGGAATCGGTCTTCTTCCGGTTTTCATTAAGTAACGTTCTTTTGCTGTTCGTACAAGGTGCCGTACATACGTCCTGGCTGGGTGAAATTCCGAATTTTCGATGTCGTAGTCGTCAGTATCTCTGGCCGCACATCTACGCTTGTAAGCATCATTCTTGCTGCGAACTGCGTTTTTGATTTCCTTAGTCATCCATGGGGCTTCGTCTTGTTTGGCACGTTTAGAGCGCTGCGGAAAACATTTATCGATGGTCTCACACATTTCTGTCATAAATTCCCCTACTAGCTCGTTCACATCAGGCGGGTCTCGGGACTGGTATTTCTCCTTCATTCTAATGCGGTAATCGACGGTGACGTCCGTTCGTTGTGGGACACAGCACCTACCAGTAAGCAAATAGAGGCCACGTTGCGGGCAGTAAGTTCCGAGTACTCTGGAGGATGGTTGAATACATTACCGTCGAAGTTATATGGCAACTGCCTCGATGATCACAGTTTTCGTATCGGCATCACAATGTGGCTCGGTGGCAAGTTGGTCGAACAGCATACGTGCACTAACTGTGGGAAAGTTGTTGCAGAGGATGGCTTGCATGGATTATCGGGTAGAAAAGCCAGCGCTTTATGAAACAAGGGCAAATGGCGTGAATGCCGTCACTTTGCGGTCACTGTGTAATGCGGGTGCGGAGTCCTATCCAGAGCCAACTGGTTTTGTTCGGGAGGATGGTAAACGCGGATGGTGCTACGCGGATGAGCTGGTGTAGAGGGCAACCCTTGGTATGGGCTGGAACTATTCGGGATACGGCCTGTGACACGTACATCAACGCCACGTCTAAATCCGCTGAAGCTGCAGCGGAAGAGGCGACTGTGGCAAAAAAAACAGCATTATCGTACTGCGTTTGATCGATGTGTTTTTGTCCCGCTTGCCTGCGAGTCTTCTGGGTTTTGGTGCGAGTCGGCAGTTGTTTTGTGTAAGGAAATCGACAAGAGGTTGTTTTTGAGAACAGGTGAAAGCCGATTCACGTGTTTTTTGTTTCAGCGTTTAAGCACGGAAATTATGCGCGGCAATGTTAGTTTGTGTTTGGCTACTGTTCCTTCGCGTGCTAACTGGGACAAATTTTTTATTTGATTTTCGGAACTTTTATTGTGTCGACATTGCTTTTGGGTGCCGAATAAGTTAATAAAGACAATCCTGGCGATGAGAATAAAAGACCTGGTTACTAACATGATGAAATGCAGTAGTAAAGTCTCGAAATGTGGCTTTATCAGAACTACCTTTCTCGTATTGAATCGCATAATCTCTTTTAAAATTTACTGATTTATGCTGTGTCTTTTGTTCGTTCATAGTGACCATAGTGGTCATAATCGCTTTGAGTGCCAAAGGTTTGTCTGCTCTTCAATAAATAAATAAAGAAACAAACAAGCACGGGTATGTTTGTACTACAACTTAGGTTATTGACGACTCGTTTGCCTAAAGACTGCTTGTCGCGGCTAACGTTAACAGTTTAAGAGAAGAATACTAAACTCCGAACCGTTCAGGAACGGTTACATCAGATACCCATGCTGTAGATGTTTGTGCCTGTTGGAGCCCATGTTGGCAAGCAAATCGGGATTACTGTATTACTGACAAGGGAACAATTTTAGGCCCCAAATTTAGAAAAATCGGAAACTTTTTATGTGGATACAGGACACCTAGTTCAACATCTAAAAAATAGTTTTGACTGCAGTGAAGCAGCTGGGCCTCTGGGGGGCAATTCTCGTAGACAGTAAATGCTAAACACCATGCGTACTGTGCAATTAGGCAGTATGGCCTGTTTCAGCCCTTTTTTGACCAGGAACCGCTTAGCTCACCACTTATTAGTTTTCGATTGTTCAATCTTTGATTTTTTAATTAATTTCGATTTTCTTTAATTTAATTAATTCGATGCATATGTGTGATGTATGTGAGGTCGTAAGTAAATAAGATGTTTGTTAACTGGGCTACATTATTGTTTTCTGGGCTGACGCCGAATAAAATACATATGTTTATTAATACTGCTCGCACTGGAGCCAACACATAACTGACTGAATAGCGATACATTATCGCTGCCAGCATAATGCATCAGTTGCTACGTGCGGTACAACTGTGCATCAGTTGCAAACATCGCGAGAATCTTCAGTACATCACAATATGTTAAGCTAATTTGTAATTTGTAAATGGTCAGAAGGCATCGAAGCTGACATGCAATCATATGGTTGCACAGCATGCCACTGCATAATATTATAGCATACAGAACCTGCATATAGCATACACTGTCGATGAGAATTGCCTCCCAGAGGCCCAGCTGCTTCAGAGCAGCCAAAACTATTTTTTCCGCGCTCAGCTAGGTGTCTTGTATCCACATGAAAAGTTTCGGATTTTTTTGAATTTGGGGCCCAAAATAGTTCCCTTGTGAAGCAGCCGCTTTTTCTTACTGGCAAATTTCGTAATTCTTATGACACGGGTCATTCCACAATTCGTGAAACTGGTCGCTCGTTGTATAGTGGATCGACATCTTATCCCTTTTCTCACAGTCGGTAGTTTTGCTGCCTGGAGAATAGGATATTTCCGGAACGGGAAAACTTGTTACGTTCAAGGCATTGGCTATCACGCCAAAGACATAGATGTCGTCCAAGGGTACTCTGGGGATTTTTGTACTGATATAGATCATCTTTAAAATTAGTTTTACAGGGACTGTCACTAACATGCCTGAGACATACTGCGGATATACGTCCGGTGCAAATTCTTCCCTTGACAAACCGTATTTACTTCCAGTGATTCGAACTACCGTGGTGCCTGCATAAAAGGGTGATCCATAAACTGAATCTTGCAGAGGGGTTTTAATAAGAAAATCGTAGAACAAGGGCAGGTTTAGCCAGTTATCGTCATCGATTTTTGCAACGTAAACAGCTCCAGGACAGAACGCTGCTACCCACTGATATCCGTATAAAATCCTGGCTGTGGTAGTGGCGAACTGATCCTCAAACTTGTGGGACTGGATTATATCACGGTATTCTTCAGATTCGATAGTCAGCATTTGTGCGACTTTTGTATCACTTGTGTAGCCTGTTAGGAAATATCGTTTTATTCCGCATGCGGGGTTGGCTAGAGATCCCCATGTCTGTCTTATCGCTTGGCGTCTTCTGAAGTTGCTTCCTTTAGTTGCCACCAAAATAACCAAAAACGGTGATTTCCCTTTAAATAGGCATGAATCCGGCTGTAAGCTATAATCCTGCAGAACTTTTGTCACGTCGAGGTAGAATACCGATTCGTTAATCGTGCTTGAGAAGTTCCGTTGACAAAAAACGTTGTTTTTCCAGTTATAGGTACAGGCGAAAAAGCGTCTACTCAATTTCATGGCAAGGTATGTCATAGCATTTCGCGAGGTATTGCTGTGTAACAGCATCAGAAGCGTCCCCGACAGAACCGCGTACACCAACAGTTTTCGCTTCGCACACCTTTTACTAAAATCCATGGAACGTGTCATCTGTTCCCAGTTCATCAGCAGTCACACCCCAGCTAAGGTGCAGATCGAGGCATACACCGAATAAAAGGAAATGTGCAGTTCACCAACTCACCCCATCAGTGCGCGGAAATTGGCCTATGGCGATGATATAACAAAGCGTGCCATTACCTAGTGACTGTCATACACCGCTTTCGGTTCAGTTCTTATCTCCACTGGCGCGTTGAGAGAAGATGTCGCGCTGGAACCGGTAAAAGGCTACCGTCAGCATTTCTCAGTCGCCGGACCATTGTTACAAGAATATTTGCCGATAAGCAATTTCTGTAAACTAGTGGCAGTTGTTTCGTGCTTGTAGACCTGAGCGCGCAAGGAGCTGCCAACAAACCGTTCAAAATGCTGTCAAGATTTAGATCACGTTCTATTTAAAGCCGGACCAGTTCGATTCGAACACAATGTAGAAATTCGGTCTATGGCGCAAACTCGGGGCATAACCTCATGGAAAATTGCTGTTGAAGTTTCGACCGCTTGCAGTTGTTCGAACTGTGTCACACTAATTTGCTCACTTAACCGGCAGTGATGTCCCGCTCGGCAATAGCGTCCCGGCCACTGTCTTCCCAGACCCACAACAACCGTTCTGCCCGAATGTCGCTTCTCGGCAGAAATACCGCTCCCAGCACCCACCACAACGCATTCATTCGTCAGTATGCATAAATATCACCTACTGTTACGAAACCTCCAATGGAAATAATTATGACGGTGACGTATCTCGCTGTCGAAAGGAAAACCGCTCCGTACAGCCAGTATCCGTAATATGGGATCTGGCAGACACGCCAAAACACGGAAAGCACACGGAGGCAATAACAAGCTTTATTGGTGAATCTGGCACAAATTTGGGGGGCTAAATCTATCTGGCAGCACGCATCTCGTGCAGAACGACGCTGAGCCTGTAAGGCGAAGTCAATCTGCATGGGATGCTGGCTGAACCCAACGGAGAGGCTGAAAGGCATGAGGCCACGACGCCACGGTGCACCGTCGCCGTCACCATTGAGAGACGACCCTCTCACACCCCCTGCAAGCCGAGCGACCGTCCGCGATGCTTCAGTCATTATCGAGGGGCCCGGGCCGGAGGGAAGAAGGTCCGGAAGCAGCGGCGGCGCGAGGTCCGGCCCAAGGGAGGAGGGGCGAGAACCCCTGCCGCCCGATTCGCCAGCTCCCCAAAAGTCCTCTCGCCCATGTCGCCCGTGACGCCCGTTAACCGGCCTAAAAGCTCCGTCAATGTCGCCCGTGTCGCCAAAAATTTTTTTCTCCGCGCAAGGGGGGGGGGGGAAGAAATAAATTTTTTCACGAAACGATTACCAATCACTCAATTTCTTCTTTGTTTCTGACTAGGAACTAGTCACACTTTGACACGGCAGGTGCAGTATTTCATTTCACACGAATATGAACAATGTCACCATAGGATGGCGCGGCAAGAGCAAGTATAACAGCCGTGCAACTCTGTTTGTGCTCTGTCTGTTTGTTTGAAGTATGCACCCTGCCCTCATTCGGTCATATTGAAACTTTTAATGACATCGAACTTTGGTAATGCTCGCAGGTGTGGTGGATATGTTTTCTTATATCGAAACATGCCAGTTATTTTTTTAACTTGTTGTTCATCTCACAACCCAACTTAGCCAGCCAGGGCCTTCCGGATTTCTACGTGCTAAGTACCGTTTGATGAAGCATGATGCGTACGTAGATTCCAGATCTCTTCTCAAATCTTCCGTGATGTGAAAGTTAAGAAAGTTACGGTTGATAGTTGAAAAACTTCCATTACCTGTATCAGCCACTATGCTAACGTTACGTCAGTCAGATAGCGTTTAACATAGAACACATCATTCATGAACACACTTTCTGTTGTTTGAAGTCCAGTTTATGGCTTAATTTAAACTGGCTCAAACAATATAGTATGTAAAATACTATACTCAGTAAAAGTCTTGTCGAATGATGTATGAGTTTTCCGGTGGGAGCAGCAAATTCAGAAAGAAATGTTAAAGTATAATTGTAGCAGATAACTCCCGGTAATGCGCGCCCGACGGTGCAATAACACTGAAGATAAATTGAGCGTGGATGCTCTCTGATTTTTGACTTTTAAAATTAAGCTGCTGTATTATAACTGTACGTTTTTAACACTTGTATTTGTCAGTTATACTCGTCGAACAACGGCTCAGCAAAATCTTGGATGCCAAACTCATTGTGTCCTTCTTGAGCTCATTGTCAAACCGATTGCCAAACTCACTGTCAGCTTAAATTCGTTCCCTTTCTCTAACCGTCCGTCGTTATTTGAGAGTCTCTCGCTTTTCTAGTCGTGTTTTAGTCACGATAAAGTCAAAGCAAAGTTGGGTTGTCAGTGAAAGGCAAAAAAAGACATTTTCAAAAAATTGTTTTCGTTCAGCCAGTTTCGCCCATTGCCAGCATCATGCGCAACGCCATTTTCGCCCGTCCGCAAACGGCGACTCTCGCCAGCTCGCCCCACCCCCTCGCGCCGCCACTAAGCGCCAGAACACGTGACACAAACAGTTGTACGCCAACTAAATAGTTAAACCAAATCTTATTATAATTATTGTAAATAAAAATTTATTTGACAATTTTTTTGATACTATTTATAATATTAGCGAATTCACTATTAGCGATACCGTGAGCGACACGCATGTACCGGACAGGGCGAAATGCGCAGGTGCAGCTGCAGAAAAAACATTTGCGCTGAAAATGTGGAATCGCAGGACGATTCTTGACCGCTGTCATTTTCTTCATTTGGCAGGCGAGCCGTTCGGAACTTGGTGTGAAGCAGCTTATATGATATTTAAAAAAATCGGCAGAAAGTGGTTTTCTAAAACCGAAGAAAGTCGACCAACCTGTTTCTTGTTTCAACGTTTAAGTTTAGAAATTATGCGTGGTAACGCTCAGTGGTTTACGTGCACTGTTCCCTGTCGTGCGGATTGGAATAAGTTTATTATTCGAGTGGATTATTTTATGCAGATATTATTACGGCATTCGGGTGAACAAAGATAACGTATCCTTATCAAAAATATGTAGAAATAACAAACACTGCGCATGTATGTACAACTTTAGTGCTCGAATATTTCGTGTTACCTCGAACTTTGGGTCTGCTCGACAAGCACGGCCTAATATAGAAACGACAAATATTATCTTGATGATACGGAAAAAAGCTTACAAATTCATTTTTACAGATAGAGAATCGCAATACGAGTACGTACGAGAACATGGCAATGCACGCGGAGCTGTGCACAAAGTCAACAACAAGCTGAACCATTCTATCATGGAAGGCTGGGAATACCGTGATTTTCGTTTGCTAATAGAAATGCACAAAGCTAAGGTCGTATGATAAATTTAAGCATTATCGTATTCGCAGCAGTTCTACAGAAAGCTACAGCAGTGATCAGTGCAATGGGAGTCGCCCTGAACGTAAAAAATTTTATTCATTAGATAAGCTCGATGTACCTTTGAACAACCGGAGTTTTATTAGAGAACAGAAACTTTTTGATTCGTTCAGACTGGACAATCGAAAATTATTTTGTCAGGTATGTCTTCATCATATAGACATTTCTTAGGCAGTGCAACAATGCGAACAGTAGTAATGTTGTCAGAGTGAAACGAAGTCAAACAGAAGTTAAACAGATGGTGCAGAAGGATTTCGAAAATGATGGGAAGGAAGAATTTTATCATCGAGCAAAATATTGGGATCCAAATACTGTAATCCGAATAATGTATAAGAATGTTATCATATGAAATCAGAAGTACGAGAAGTGCAAACAGTCATAAAGGCAGCAATTTTCAAAAAAGTATTAACGGCTATCGTAGTGAGATACGTAAAGCTGAACACCCAAAAGAATGTAATTAGTCGAATTTGCCAGAATCAGCAAATCCAGTTTAAGAGAACAAGAAGTAACATCACTACTAGCATAGCAATGTTTCTCTGCGTTCGCCATTAGGACAAGCGAGCGAGCAGCAGACCCATTGTTGCAGCATCACAGTGTTGCACAGAAAAGTTTCATTTTCCCTTCAGAGTAACAGCAGAAATCGTGAACCTTAAAAAAGTTAGCAGACGAAACTGTGACTACAAGGAGATATCATTTTAAAGAAGGATAACAATGCAATTCATTTCTGAAGGTTGTTTGCAGTACTTCTGGAGGTTTTGCCGATACTTATGACAATGCCATAAATTTGCCTAACTGTCCCCGTACCGCTGGAGAAACTTGTAGGCATAACACGGTAAATAATTTGCTACAACATACTTACCGATCACTAATACGTGTCAAACCCGGGTGTTTGATCATAAAAAAGTGTGTACCTTTTTCTGGTCCCAGTCCGAGCCACTTTGATTGTTGAATACTGCGTGAGGGCTTGGGCGAATTTCAGACGGGTTTTGACCGAAGGTTGGATACGAATTACTCTGATAACCGGCAAGTAAAAAACATCCTGAATTGTTTTTGGACCTCATTGTTTCTAGTACAGAATCGTGCTGGGCAGACCGTATCCGATGCATTTAGCCTATCGAGGATCTGCAGGAACATCGGCGCAAGAAATCTTAACGCTTCCAGCACAATTACACTCGTAGCTACACCTGCTCGTCGAAATGTGCTTCTTATACTGCACAAGCAAAAGCCAAATCCCTGCTCTAGTAAAAAATGTTGATATGCACCCTGTAGGCAAATGTGAGGGGGTTAACATTTGCCCCAATGGTATTCTGAATGATGAGAGCGTGTGAAAGGAGCGCGGGTAAAGAGTGACCGTGCAGCAAAAATTCTGTAAATTTTTTTATTGTTCTATTTTGTAGAACAGTCTTTAGTCGGTTATGTTTCAAATAGTTCTTTAGTATAAAGTTCTCTTTGAAAAATGAAAATTGTCGACTGAAAGGAAGCGAAGGTCATCTACGCTTAGCCAAAATGGATAAAATTGTTAAATACTGAGTAAAATTAATTGGCCAATTTTACATATATACTTTGTCTACACGATAATCGCTGCACTAAGCAGACCGAAGCAAAAAAGCAGAAGTCTTCTGCCTGGCCCTAACATAGCACTATTAAAAAAATAACTGGTGATGTTTTTCTGTTGACCTTTCATTGCTCCTGTATAAATGGCGTTTTTTCATCAAAGAACACTAATATGCGCTACCAGCATTCATGGACCTGGACTTCAAAAAGTCTTGCTAAGAATTCGTTCTACGGCAGAAACGTGTGCCGTGCTAAACAGAACCGCTTCTCCAAAATGACGTTAGAGACCTACTAATGCTAACCGTCATTTTTAAAACGACGTATTTTAACTGCTCACAATACAGGTGACCTTTTTGTTGCCGCTTTTTGAGTCCTGGAGTTCCTGATGGATAAAAGTGCCAGAAAGTGTACAACACAAATAAAAAACATGGCAGCAAGTTATCTAGGGGTGCCAGAAACAGCTTAGAAAACGATTCGCGGTTTCTGTGTTTTTTACGGAAGCCTTCCAAAAGACCACTTCTTCACGGTACATCTTGTCTGCGGAACTCCAGTTCCAGGTCAAAACCCCAAGCAAACTTAAAGTGGCCCATAGTATAACATACGGACTTACATGCTACGGCCTCCAAATGCCGTCACCTACATAACATGCACTGCAGTTCTAGCGCCAAACGGTACAGGAAACGTTGACCATAGTTTTCGACAACTTTCTGTGCTAACACACCCTTCCATTTTTGGTTGCACTATTTTGACGAAACATTACGTCTTTCAGATATCTAACGGTAACAATTTAACCTGCCACACTCAGCGCAATTTTTTGAAATTCGGAGAATTCGAGAGAATGTGAACTTTTCGGAAAGCATATAAGCAAACAGAACTGTAGATTAGCACGCAAACCATAGTACGTGTATCGTGCGCTGTTGGTTTTTTAAACTACAGTGTATTTTACGCAGGTGCCGACATTTGGAGGCCGTAGCATGCATGTACGTATATTATACTATAGCCAGCTTCAACGTTTACTGGAGGTTTTGATCTGGCGTAATTTGAGGTCCGCAGATAAGATAAATCGTTGAAAAGTTGTCTTTTGGAAGGTAGTCGTAAAAAATCGAAACTGGGAATCGATTTCTCGGCTGTTCCTAGCGCCCCTTTTAAGGTGTTATGCCAAGTACGCTGTTCTACGTTCGAAAGCAGCCATGCTTTGAAGGATCGGCCTGCAGCTTTCTGGCATCAAGGGGATCACGAACGCACACAAATAACCTTAAGTCTTTCGTAATTGTTATGTTACTTTGGCTGCCAGTCTAACGCGGCGTTACAAACCAACATTGTGTTTTTGTGGTCTACATGCCACGTCATTTTAAATTGTCATCAGACAGAACACCAGTCAGCCAGACCGATGACAAATTTGAAATGCATAACGTTGTTTTTTCTTATGCATTACATTCCGCAAATTGAATGATCTTGAACTCGTTATGCGTGTAAAACATATTAATTACATGTGTATTATTCATTTGTTTAACAAATAACTTTTCTGTTTTTTCGAGTTGAACAAATATTTCATTAAAAATTAATCTAAAAATTATGGTCATAATTGTGCATTTTCACTTTATTTTCTGTTAGGTATCTAATAATTGCGTATTATAAATACAAAATTCTACGAAAGTTTCAGTATTATTTTGTTTTCTGCGCTACTTCTATCATGAAATATGCGAAAGCTACGGACAACACAGGTATGCTTGCGTTGAAACGGTTAATTTTCAATAATAAATTTTTATCAGAAAAAATTGAGAACATTTCTTGCGATACTTGATTTAACGTTATAAAACTGTTTTGCTATTTCAAATGACATGAAAATTATTTAAGTACATACAGTATAAAATTTAGCAATAAAAAAATTTTTCAATTTCAACATTATTTACAGTAAATCCTGTGCACTTTGAACACGCGCCGTGAATCAAAAATCGTTCACTGTGGACAGTTGTTCAATGCATAGAGCGTCCCCCCTAGGGGTTGTTAGTGCCCTACCCCCAAGTTTAATTGTGCAAAATAACGTACTGCACGTATTTACCTTGTTAACTGACCGGAACTATGCAGTGAACTTTGTTCACATATGACTCCGTTTAGCACATCACTTCGCTGCGACTCCATCAGAGTACAAAAAGCGATGTCTAAGAATACCGTACGAAATGTATCCCAGTTCCTCTAGACGGTACCCTGGTTAAGAATAACTACACAATGCGGCATTGCAACATTGACTCGAATGTTGCCCATTTCTGCTCTTAAAAAGCTGATCTAACGAATTCAGGTCCCAGTAAGTTTTCTACCAGCAAACACTTTTGTAAACTGCTGTTCAACCTTTGGTAGCAGAAAAGTGATGTGAAAGCTGATTTTGAAACAGTATTCTTGCAAAGCTGCAAGTCTGAAGGGCTGATAGCTCATTTTAATGGGTGATACCGACTATGCAACACAGAACCCAAGAAAGACGTTTTCTTAGCGAAAAGCACGAGGTGTTCCGAGTGTTCAATTTGATCAGGGGTTATTTACCGGGCGCTTTATGTGGAAAACGTTCGATGTACAGATTACCGGGTATTCAAACCACAGAGGGCCGCTCCTGTGTTATAGTCTATGGAGCGCGCCGGAACAGACGACCGCGTTCAAAGTACCCAGTGGTTCAATGCGCGGAGCTG